>LPNX010077978.1:98695-158671 GCA_001517045.1 Pseudotsuga menziesii | reverse complement strand
AGTCAATTATTATTCTCTCCATTCATTAAAGAAACGGTTACAGACTCTTCATGTACCATCTAATTGGAAATGAGAAACAATTAATAGATTTCTAACTGTCAAGACTTTCAAAGTCTCGAATGCTGATCTGTACAAAAATGATTCACATTCCATGAATACCATAGATTCTCAAAGTCTCTAACTGAAAAACCCCTAAGTCCTTTGAATACACAGCTTGTCTAACTCTCTGCATTCCGCGAATAGTCATTCCCTAATTCTCTGATCCTATTGGCTTCTCATCGAATCAATACTGTGCTAGACTCTTCATGTTCCACTGTTTCCAGTTCAAAGGGCCTTGGGCTCAGCTCTGAATATGGAGACTTCCTCTGCTTTAGGGTTTTACCTTTCACAATGGAGTTCCATTCTCCCTTACTCCAAATCACTTCATTCTAGACGCTGCTCTGCAATGCCATGCCATGCCACTTCAGCATGTTTTCGACTTCCTCCACATCTTTCTCCAGTGCCACATTCCTTCTGGTCTGGCCAGAGCTTAAGGCATCTGTACTATTCATCTCCTTCTATGGTTTGGTCATCAATTGCTTGAATGCATTTTAAATGTTTAAATAGGAAGTTTATTTGCTTATTATCCCATCGTTGTGGAAAGATAATCAGCTTCAGTCTTGATATTCTTCTCCGATGCATTTGCCTTAGTCAGTTGATTGTTTGGTTCCGCGTTGGAACGTTTTGTTCTTTCATTCTCCGTCTTTGCGGGTAGCAGACTATGAAGTCTCCCGATTATTAATTTTATTTTTCAACCCCGCATTGTGTTTATCGCTGATCCTTGAGTTGTGGGCTTCCGCCGTTGTGGATGCAAAAGTCACTACCCTTCCACCGTTGCGGATGAAAAAATCACTATCCTTCCGGCCGTTTAGTCGTTTCTTCTCTGATGAAGACTTTTCCCATTGTCGCCAATCCTTGAGTTGTGGGCTTCCACCATTGTGGATGAAAAAAGTCACTATCCTTGCGCCGTTGCGGCTCCTGATTTCGCTATCATGCCGATGATAATATACTGTAATAATATCTGCTATCATGCTGACGATAATATCCTGATTCCGCTATTCCGCTATTCTGTTATCATGCCGACGATGCTATTCCTATATAATATACTGTATAATATACCTGTGTTGCAAATTTTGACAGAATAACAACATCTTGGCCAACAAACTCCCCCTTTGACATGATGGCAAACTTTGAAAGATTTCTCCCCCTTCTGACATCCATGGCAAAGACTAGACATAATGCTCCCCCTGTGAGCATGACTCCCCCTGTCACTATTTCAATCTGTAATGTGAATGACAATATATTCATAGTGGACAAACCCCCAACTGAGCTCAAAGCGTTTCAAACTGAGATATGGGAAGGGGCTTAGTGAAAATATCAGCAAGCTGATCTTTTGTTCCAACATATTCAAGCTTAATCACCTTGGACAATACCTGCTCTCTTAAAAAATGATACTTTATAGGTATGTGTTTAGTATTTGAATGCATCACTGGGTTCCTTGAAATACTTATTGCACTTGTATTATCACAAAAAAATGGGGATGGGATCATCATACTGTATGTGCATATCCTTGAACATCTGCTTCATCCAAAGGATCTGAGTACAACATCCTGCTACTGCTATATACTCGGCTTCAGCTGTAGATAATGAAACATATGATTGTTTCTTACTGGACCAGCTTACCAAACAACCTCCAAGCAAGAAGGCAGCACCACTGGTACTTTTCCTATCATCCATACATCTAGCCCAGTCAGCATTTGTAAATGCATATAAGTCAAGAGAGTTACCTTTTGGATACCATAAACCATGATTTGTTGTTCCTTTTAAGTATCTGAAAATCCTCTTTACAGCCAACAAGTGACCATTCTTAGGTGAAGCCTAAAATCTTCCAACCTGACAAACACCATGCATAATGTCTAGTCTAGTTGTTGTAGCATAGAGTAGACTACCAATCATGGATCTGTACATAGTCTAGTCTACATCTCCAGAGTCATCATCTTTACTGAGTTTACATCTAGTGACCATAGGTGTACCAATTGGCTTACAGTCCTCCATTTTGAATTTCTTTAACATTTCGTTAATGTATTTAGTCTGAGAGATAGAGATACCTCTATCACATTGATTGATTTTTAATCCAAGAAAGAACTTCATCTCTCCTAGCATAGAAATTTTGAATTCATGATGCATGCTTTCAGCAAACTTTGTGCTTAGTCTATCATTATTACTCTCAAAATTTATGCCATCAACATAAACTTCTATAATAATCGGGCTGTTATTCTCTTCTTTAATGTACAGGTTACTATCTGTGTGACCTTTCTTGAATCCTTGTTGCATCAAGTAGTTATCTAGTCTGGAGTACCATGCCCTAGGTGCTTGCTTTAATCCATATAATGCTTTCCTAAATCTGTAAACAAACTGTGATGCCTCCTATACATGAAACCCTTCTGGCTGCTCCATGTAGACTTCCTCTTCTAGATCACCATTCAGAAAAGATGACTTCACATCCATTTGGTAGGCTTTAATTTGTTTAGAGCTGGCATATGCTAAGACCATCCTTATTGCTTCCATTCTAGCAACATGGGAAAATGTTTCACTGTATTCAATCCCTTATACCTGTGCATAACCTTTGCAAACTAGTCTTGCTTTATTTCTGGTTACTTTTCCTGTATCACCCAGTTTGTTCCTGAAAACCCACTTAGCTCCTATTACATTTTTGTTTGCAGGTCTAGGAACTAGTTCCCAGGTATGATTCTTTTCGATTTGACTAAGCTCTTCCTTCATAGCATTTACCCAATGTTCATCTTTGATAGCTTCATTTACATTTTTTGGTTCATCCAGAGAGAGAAGTGATACCTGCTTTTCAAGGATGGGTTGCTATCTTTTACTTCTTATCTCAACACCTGAGTTTATATCCCCAATAATCAATTTTCAGGGTGATTTTTTTGTATTCGACTACTTGAGGATTTTGTTGAAATTGTATTTTTTGAAGGAATTAAGTATTGTTCGTCATCACATGTAGATCTGTCATAGTCATCAGCCTTAACCTCTTCTATTTCATCCTTTTCATCAACTGACATGTGCTTGTCAAATATATCATGAGTCTGAAACTCCTCTTGCTTAGTCTTTGATTTTAAGAATGCAGATTCATCAAATGTTACGTCTATTGCTTCAATGATCTTTCTCAGTCTGAAATGATAACATTTATATGATTTTCTAGAATAGGAGTAGCCAACTAATATTCCATCATCATTTCTAGAGTCTAATTTTCCCAAATGTGGATCTATTCATTTGATATAACACTTACAGCCAAAAATCCTGAAATGCTTAACGCTGGCTGGTCTTCCTTTCCACATTTTATATGGCATGACATACTGGTTATTTCTTAGCAGACATCGATTCAGAATGTGAACTGTTGTGTGAATAGCTTGAGGCCAAAGCACGTTACTCAACTTTGCTTCATGAAGCAGGGTTCTAGCCATCTCTACTATTGTTCTATTTTTCCTTTCTACTACCCCATTCCGCTGAGGTGTTTTAGTCACAAAGAAGTGTCTCTTTATCCTGTTCACATCAAAAAATTTGTTAAATTCATTTGACACGTACTCTCCTCCATTATCATATCTCATGCACTTTATTTTCTTGTCACATTCATTTTCAACAAATTCTTTAAACATTTGAAAACAGTCAAAAGCTTCAGATTTCTTTTTCAATAAGTAAAGCCAAGTCATCCTAGTGTAATCATCCACAAATAATAAGAGATACTTTTCTCCTTTCATCCCTTTTGTTCTCATGGGCCCACAAATATCAGTATGCACTATCTCAAGCAGTTTAGTTGTGGAGTATTCTTTTGTTTTAAATCTTACTCTTGTTTGTTTCCCATGTTGGCATTGCTTGCACACTGAACCTGAGAGATTCTTTAAAGATGGTAAATCTCTTACAGCTTCATTCTTACTCACATTAATCAGGTTATCAAAATTGATGTGACCTAGTCTCTTGTGCCACAACCAGCTTTCATTCTCATTACTAAGATAGCATTCATCCTTTTTCTCATCTAGAATATAGACATTGCTCGAACTTCTTGTGGTTGTACCTATTAGTTTATCTATTTTCACATCTCTGATTTGACATCCATTTGAATCAAATATCATGTAGCGTCCCTTCTCACATGTTTGAATAACACTCAGCAAGTTGTGTTCCATGTCTTCTATCAACATGACATTTTCAGCCAAGTTTTTCTCACTGTTTAAACATACAGTCATTCTCCCAATTATTCTAGCTGTCTGATCATTCCCAAATGTGACAGACCCCTCTTTTCCTATGTCTAGTTTCATAAACAAATGTTTACTTCCTGTCATATGTTTGGAGCATCCACTTTCTATTATCCATTTGACTTTATGTTCAGCTTGTAGGGCTACGTTACATTTTTCAGCCTTCAGATTTTCAGTCTTCCTTTTCCAGATTTGAGTTTGTTGATGAGTATAGATGGGTTTACTAACTTTCTGAAAGTTGGTAGGGCAATTTCTTGAAATATGGCCAAAAGTTTGAAACTTATAACATTCTGTTTCATGGTTTAAAATATCAAATTTGTTATGAGTATTACTATTTCTGTTTTGACTTGTCACATCCAATTTTTTTCCATATCCATGTCTAGACTTCTCATAACCATTATGTTCATATATTTTTCTTGAATATTTAGTACAAAACACATCCTTGTGTCCATAATTGTAACAAAAAAAACAATAGCCATTAAACTTATTCTGATAACTGTCATGCGTCCTTCTCTGAACAATTGGTCTTGATATTTCTTCCTGTATCTCAACCATTGAATTCTTATCAGCTCCTTTCTCATTCTTCTTTTATGTACCTGTTTCTTTAACAATTGAACTAGAACAATCATTGATCACTGCTGCCTTATAACCAAGTCCATATTTATCATTTACAGATCTCTAAATTTCTATTATCTGACCTAGAATTGATGAACTATGATTGATGTTTCTTTCCTGTACCTTCTTCCTTAATAAGACAACTTCTAATTTCAGGTTTTCAATCTCTTTATCTTTTACAATAATTAATTTGTTTAGAGATTCTTCAGTGATTCTAGCTTCTTCCAGTTTTAGTTTTAATTCAATTACCATTGCTTCAATGATTTCAAATGAATCATTTGATTTTTTCAACTCATCCTCAAGTTCTTTAACATTTATCTTAAGATGTCTACATTCTTTTCTTTCTCTTCTTAAATCACATAGAGCACTTACCAATTCTACTTCCAAATCCACTTCACCGTCTTCTTCCTCTTCAGACTGGTCTTTCTGATTTTCGAAAGCCATAAAGAGATTCTCATCTGACTGATCATCACTTTCATCGGAATCAGATATATCACTTTCTTCTTTAGTAAATAAACTCTTCTTCTTGAAAGTACGTCTATTGAAAGACTTCCTGTATTTATTTTTGTATCTCTTTGGATTTTTACTACTTTCTTCCTCATTGTCAGAGTTCTTACTCTATGGACATTTGGAAACAAAGTGGCCTATTCTACCACATCCAAAACATTTCAAAGGAAGCTTACCTTTGTACTTACCTGTACCCTTTCTTAAGCTCTTGACAAAATTTGCTTCTTCTTCATCTTCTTCTCATTTTTCAGAATGGTTCACTTCTTCTTCTTCCTTCTTCTTCTCTTTCTTTGCTGCTTTGAATGCTGCTTCTTTCCTGGAAGAAGTCTCACCAAAAATTCTCATTTCATATGCAGTCAGTATTCCATTAAGTGTATCCATATATAAGGTATCTAAATCTGCTCTTTCTTCTAATGCAGAAACCTTAGGATTAAATCTAGCAGGAAGAGATCTAAGAACCTTTTGTACAATAGCTTCATCTTCAATCTTTTGTCCTAGACCTCTCATGGCATTGGCAACTTCATCTATTTGAAGGAAATAAGTGGCTATATGTTCATATTCTTCCATTTTCAAACTTTCAAATTGAGATCTATATGTTTGTAATTTGTAATTTTTAACTTTAACATCCCCTTCATAGAATGTTTTCAGTTTGTCCCAAATTTCTTTTGCTGAGGAACAATTCATTACTTTAACAAATTCTGAAGCTACTAGGCCTCCTAGAATACCATACATAGCCTTTGAATTACTCTCATAGAGTCTTCTACTTATAGGATCTATTGGGATAGTTGCTGGAACATTATATGTATTTAAACAAGCTTTCCATACATCAACTCCTTGATACTATAGAAATAGTTTCATTCTTATACTTCAAAAGGCATAATTATGTCCATCAAATAGAGGCAGTCCATGTTTGGTAAATTCTGATTTCTTGTCCATTGTTTAGGATCTAGATTCCAGTGGTTAAACTGATTTGAAGCAACCTGGCACTGATACCAAATGTTGGATGAATTAAAGTAACTGAGAGGGGGGGTGAATCAGTTACATACCAAAATGCATCTTTTTAAGTATGTTTCAGATTTATTATGGACACATGTTTAAACCATTCAACATATAGCAGCAAATTATGTAAAAGTCAACATTTAATCACATCAATAAACACAAGACACAATGTTTTCATGAGGAAACAATAAAAAAACTCTTCTTCTTAAGAATGAAAGGTAAGCTTCAACTCCTCTTTACATTCTTTTATTTTTCCTGAGCTTCAACCCACACGAGGGTGCTACCTATGGAAGCTCCAACTTCCAATTATACAAGCACCAACTTGTTTCTATTTTCTGGCAACAACCAGAGGGATGCTACAGCACCCCAGAGAACTCTATTCTCCCTTGATCCACCCTACCACCCTGATTTTTCTTTGAATTACAGAATGAATAAAACCCTTAAAACCCCTCACTATCTATGATTTGGCTTTATAAATCAGCATTTACATTATGATTCTTAATTAGACAGTATTACATATATTCATAACATATGTGATAATTCTATCTCTGTACATTTTTCTCTGTTTATCATCAAGACTAAGCACATACAGAACTCACCGAGACTGTCACTGTATCATTCATATATTCTTTCTCATCTCGACCCGTTCATCATCTTCTCTTTTCTTTTTCTACACCTATCTTCTGTTATTCTCCTCTGTTCTTCATACTTTGCAACTGTTAATCTCTATTCATCATCATATCCAGCTCTTCAATCCTTTTCTACAATGTGCTCAATCTCTCATATTCGAAATTACCTTAATGAACAGCTCACACCCTTTTGTCTGCTTGCTACAATATATATATATATATATATATTTCAGTCGATTCTCATTCTCTACGTTCATTATAGAAACGATTACAGACTCTTCATGTACCATTTAATTGAAAATGAGAAATAGTTAATATATTTCTAACTGTCAAGACTCTCAAAGTCTCGAATGCCGATCTGTACAAAAATGATTCACATTCCATGAATACCATAGAATCTCAAAGTCTCTAACTAAAAAACCCTTAATTCCTTTGAATACCTAGCTTGTCTGACTCTCTGCATTCCGCGAATAGTCATTCCCTAATTCTCTAATCCTATTGGCTTCTCATCGAATCAATACTATGCTAGACTCTTCATGTTCCATTGTTTCCAGTTCAAAGGGCCCTAGGCTTGCCTTTGAATATGGAGACTTCCTCTACTTTGGGGTTTTACCTTTCACAATGGAGTTCCATTCTCCCTTACTCCAAATCACTTCATTCTAGACGCTGCTCTACAATGCCATGCCACGCCACTTCAGCATGTTTTTGACTTCCTCCACATCTTTCTCCAGCACCACATTCCTTTTGGTCTGGCCAGAGCTTAAGCCATCTGTACTATTCATCTCCTTCTGCGGTTTTGGTCATCAATTGCTTGAATGCATTTTAAATCTTTTAAATTGGAAGTTTATTTTCTTATTCTCTTGCCATTACGGAAAGATAATCAGCTTTAGTCTTGATATTCTTCTCTGATGCATTTGCCTTAGTTGTTTGATTTTTTGGTTCCACGTCGGAACGTTTTGTTCTTTCATTCTTCACCGTTGCTGGCGGCAGACTGTGAAGTCTCCCAATAATCGCTTTGATTTTTACACCCCGCATTGTGGTTGTCACCGATCCTTGAGTTGTGGGCTTTCGTCGTTGCAGATGCAAAAGTCACTATCCTTCCACCATTGTAGATGAAAAAATCACTATCGTTCCGGCCGTTAGTCGTTTCTCCTCCGATGAAGAGTTTTCCCATTGTTGCTGATCCTTGTGTTGTGGGATTCCGTCATTGCGGATGAAAAAAGTCACTATCCTTCCGCCATTACGGCTCCTGATTTTGCTATCATGCGATGATAATATACTGTAATAATATCCGCTATCATGCAGATGATAATATCCTGATTCTGCTATTCCACTATTCCTCTATCATGCCGACGATGCTATTCCTGTATAATATACTATATAATATACCTGTGTTGCAAAGTTTGACAGAATGACAACATCTTGGCCAACAAAGATAGTTTAGGCTTGTGTATTGTAGAATAGGACATGCTAGTGTACGATAGGTTAGATTAGGCTAGATCATGGTAGGTTAGGGGAGGGTAGGATATATTAGTGTAAGATAGGCTAGGTTAGGACATGTTAGTCTAACTTAATGTAGGCTAGGTTAAGCTAGGGTGGGATAGGATATGATAGGATAGGCTAGGCTAGGTGAGGTTAAGCCAAGCTAGGGTAAAGTAGGGTAAATATGGTAGGTTAGGCTAGTGTAGCCAAGGTATATGAATTTAGTGTAGGATAAGCTAGGACATTGTAAGGTAGGCTAGGTTAGGAAAGGCTAAGGTAAGGTAGGCTAATGTAGTCTTGGATAGGTTAAGGTAGGAAAGTCTAGGCCAATGTAGGATAGCTTGGGCTAAGCTAGTGTAGTATATGATAGTCTAGGTTAGGTTAGTCTAGTGTAGGCTAAGCCAGACCATGCCAAGTTAGGTCAATTTATGCTGGAGTAGGTAAGGTAGGTCAGGCTAGGCTAGGAAAATGCAGGTTAGGATAACTTAGTCTAATGTAAGTTAGGTTAGGCTAGGATAGGATAATGATAGATATGGTAGCATAATATAGGCTAGGCTAGCATAAGGTATGTTAGGCTATGACTATGGTATGATAGGCGAGGATAAGGTAGACTCGGATAATGTAGGCTAGGCTAGGTTAGTGTAAGGTAGGGTAGGGTGGGATCTGAAAAGATAGGACAATGTGGGATAGGGTAGGTTAGCCTAATGTAGGATATATAGGATGGGATAGGATAGGATATGATAAAGTATAGCCTAGGTAGATGAAGCTAGTGTAGGATACGATAGGTTAGGTTAGGCTAGCTCATGGTAGGTTAGGCAAGGGTAATGTATGTTAGGGTAGGATATGTTAGCGTAAGATAGGCTAGACTAGGCTAGGCTAGGCTAACTTAATGTAGGCTAGGCTAAGCTAGGGTGAGATAGGATATGATAGTATAGGATATGTTAGGTGAGGTTAAGCTAAGCTAGGGTAAAGTAGGGTAAAATAGGGTAGGTTTGGCTAGTGTAGCTTAGGTAAATGAAGCTGGTGTAGGATAAGGCTAGGACATTGTAAGGTAGGTTTGGCTAGGCCAATGTAGGATAGCTTAGGACATGATAGTCAATGCTAGGATAAGGTAAGGTAGGAAAATGTAGTCCAGGATAGGGTAGGGTAGGAAAGTCTGGGCCAATCTAGGATAGCCTGGGCTAAGCTAGTGTAGTATATGATAGTCTAATTTAGGTTAAGCTAGTGTAGGCCAGGCTAGGCCATGCCAAGTTAGGTCATATTATGGTGGAGTAGGTTAGGATAGTCTAGGCTAGATTAGGTTAGGTTAGTGTAGGGTGGGTTAGGCTACTGTAGGTTATGTTATGCCAAGGTAATTCAGTAAGTCGGGTTAGGATAGCATACAGTAGGTTATGCTATGGTAGGATACGTTAGGTTAAGCTTGGTTAGGATAGGCTAAATTAAGTTATGGCTAGATAGGTTGGGCTAGTGTATGGTAGGCTAGTGAAGGCTAGGTTAGGCTAGGGTAGTGTAGGCTAAGTTATTCCAAGGTAGGGTATGATAGGGTAAGGTATGGTAAAAAGGAATAGGGTTAGGTTAGGCTAGGCTAAGATAGTATAGGCTAGGCTAGTATGGGGTAGCTAGACTAGGTTGAGTTAGGTTGGGGTAGGTGGACTAAGCTAGTTTAGGATATGCTAGAATAGGGTAGGGTAAGTTAGGCTAGGCCAAACTAGGGTAGGTTAGGGTAAGCTAGTCTAGGGTAAGTTAGGGTAAGGTAATTGGCCTTCGTCTAGGCTAGGTAGGGTACACAGGTTAGGCTAGGTCAAGGTAGGATAGGTTAGGTTAGAATAAGATAAGATAAGGTATGCTAGGGTAGGATAAGTAGACTAGGTTGAACCAAGTTAGGATAAGCGAGGTTAGGGTAGGGTAGGGTAGTGTAGGTATAGGAATATTAGGGCATGGTAGGCTAGATTTGGAAGGATATGTTATGTTAGGGTTATGCTAAATGGTATGCTATGCTATTCTAGGGTAAGCTAGACTAGGCTAGGCTAGTGTATACTAGGTTAGGACAAGTTACACTAGCCTTATTTAGGTTGAGGATGTTATGGTAGGTTAGGTTAGGTAAGGGTAAGGTAGGGTAGGAAAATATAGTGTAGCCTAGGCCAGGGTAAGGTGAGTTAGTCTAAGATGGTGTAAGCCAGGATAGTGTATGATAGGAGAGGATAGGGTAGGGTACAATAGTATGTTGTAGGATAACCTAGGTTAGGGTATCTTAGTGTAGGTTAGGCCAAGACAAGATAAGGTAGGCTAGGCTAGGATAGGATAAGGTTAGAGAACTAAGGGTAGGTTAGGGTAGGTTAAAGTAAAAATGGTAGTTTGGTGTAGAGTGGGTAGATTAGGTTGGGTATGCTAAGACATGGTTTAGTATTGTAGGTTAGTGTAGCCCAATGGCAGGCTAGTGTAAGCAAGGATATATTATTTTTAATTTAATGTAGGCTAGGTAAGGTAGGATAGGTTTAGGGTAGGGAATTTTATACTCAATAAAATCAAACATGTTAATATTCAATTTTATAGTTGTTCAAATCAACATAAATATTTTAATATATAGTTTTCATATTGAGTTGATTGGTTACTATTACATGATTTAATTTAGACATTCCAATTATTTTCCTAAAATATATGTTGAAGACAAATAATTATCTTCTCTTCATTTTTCTTCAATTCAATATTGATTATATAAGTGGTGATATCTCTATGATTGTGTCATATGAGAGAGATTATCTAGTAGTTCCTTTTTGTCTTTTTTATCTCATGGCACGGGTTGGATATGTTCCATTCTTTTTATATGTTTTTTTTTTCTTATGTTAAAGTGTGGTGTTGTAGGGATTTCGATTTTTACTTACAAGAATCGATGTTCTATAGTTTTATAATGCTAATAATAGATTCCGATGTTCTATATTCATTTCCAATATCTTTATATAAATATCAACCTAGAGAGAGTTGTGTACCTTATTGTATAGTAGTAAAAACAAATATTTTTGGGGAAGGGTGATTAGACCCCTGTAGAGTCTCAAGTGGGTGGAGTATCACCCTTTGATCTAAGTTCCATAGGGGTATTGGAGGGCATTGAATCCATTTATGCATTTAAAAACACAATTTAAATGATTCCAAATTTTGATTTTACCAAAAACTAATTTACCGAATTCCCACAAAAAAGCACAAGAAATCCAAAATATAGAATAAATAAATGATTTTTTAATACAAAAAAGACCTTTTTTCATGCCATTATATTAATCAAAGAATTTTATTGTACATAACCCAATCATGCTTCCATACTTCATCCTTCCTATAGAATACTTTCGAAGAAATACTTCTTCCCCTTACACATACTCTTTACATATAATCTAGGACTTTCCACAAAAAAAAACAAGTTACAAAAACTCTTAACTACAAATAATTCTTAACAACAATTAGGCCATATCTATCAAATCAACCTCACCTTCATGGAGCATGTTCCCCTACATAAATTCTTGAAACAATAGATAGCCTGATTTGAGATTTATAGCCTTTTTCGAAAGACTATGAGTCATCACATTGAAAGATCTGGAGACGTGTCTGAAAGAAATTTGAATGAAGAAGCTTTTTAATAGTTGAACTCTCTGATACCAATTTTTAAGCACCAAAGCCTGAATATTGTAATTACCATTAATCCGTTCAATTAACACTTTAGAATCATGAAAGATATTTATATTTGAGATTCCAATAATGGCAGCAAACTGTAATAATCCCCAAAAACTGATCAGGTCATATTTAGTGTTATATCCCTTTCCTCCACCCAGACATAAAGTAAAATAATGATCTTTATTTAAACTAAGAATCATTCCATAACCACAATAAGAGTTTGAAGAAGCACCATCAAAGAACCCTTTAGCACAAAAGGAAGTGGTACCTGGAGGATAGGTCCTTTTCATCTTTTTTGATAGATTTGAGACCATATATTCATTAAAGAGACTAATTCCTCTTATCCCACAACTCATTACATTGGGTGAGATGTTTTGAAAAACAACCTTATTCTGTGTAATCCAGATAGACCACAATATAAAAATAGGAAGAAGAATAAAAAATAGATTTATGGAACCAGTCCAAAAAAGAGGCTTCGAGATCCTTAGAACCCCACACATAACTGATACCAAACAAATCATTAACAACTGCCAAACTTTCCTGCAGAATAAACATTTTACAAAAATATGAGAAGCAATTTCACTTTCCTGATTACATAAGAATCAATAACTTAGAACTTTCCATCCCCTCATGAGGTTTTTCCAAGTTAAGAGCTTGTTTTTGAGAACTAACCACCAAAATCATTTCACTTTTTTGTCACATTCTAATCCCACTACTTTTTAAACCACCATTTATTGTCCTCCTTAATCCACCTTTTTGCTATAAAGTCATAAGCCAATTTAGCAATGATTATCCTTGTTTTTTTCTTCTCTGGCTAAGCTAATTTATCTTCTTTAGCCTTCATTTTAACTCTTTCCTCCTTCAAGGCATCAATATATAACCATTTCAAATCCAATTCACTTGTAAGATCCACATCTCTAGCATTGAGCCAATAGCCACCTTTCAAAACCAACCATTTAGGTCTCTTAATCTGAGCAAGAGTTTTAAAACCAATCAACTCTAGATGATCAAGAATTTCCCATGGCAAAGAAAAAATATTGGTATCACCAACAAAAGGATCCACCCTAATAATAAAAAAATTCAATTTCCAATATCCCAGCTAATCCCCTTTTATACAATGGAAAACGTTAAGAAAATTGTTCCATATAATTGAAGCTCCATTCAGATCAACTTCTATCAATTTGAACCAACTATTACTAGTCATTTTCTTCAAATATTTAGTTCTCATCACCATCCTCCACAATTGCGCCTTTATAAAAAGGCATCTCCACATGCTTGTTAAACAAAGAGTTGTGTTAAAACTAGTTAGATGTTTTATTCCCCAACCACCCATATATTTTGGAACAACAATTTGTTCCCAAGAGGCCAAATGAAACTTTCTTTCATTTCTTGTCCGTTCCCATGAGAAACGAAAACATTTTTCTCTTAAAGTGTTTATGATATATTTTGGAACCACAACTAGTGAACACCAATAGACTGGAATACTTTGCAAAGTTTCATTGATTAAAGTAAGACTTCCACCCATTGAAAGAAATATGTAAGACCAATATGTTATTCTTTTCTCAATCCTCTTTATCAACCAAAACCAATCCTTCACATAGCAATTATTTGGTTTTAAGTTAAAATCCAAATACCTGAAGCCATCCTCCATTTGTTGAAAATTAAACTGAATTTTTTTTTTTTTCTTCAGTTCAAACACAATCTTTGTTTGAACCCTATGGGTATATATGCAAGATTTATCAGCATTGGCTTCCATACATGTTGCATTACAAAAAAATCCAAAATAGCAGGGAAGACCTCCCAATACTTTAACTTATCCAACTTGAAGAAAATTACATCATCTACAAAAAGAAAATAGGTAGTTTTAACATGTGCTAAGAAATTTATACTTGATAAAATACCTTCTTTGCTTGCTTTAAAAACCATTTTGCTTAACCCTTCTTTCATTAGAATAAGGTCACACATGAAAGGTTTGAAACACGTTAAATATAGAATAATACAGTGCTAATGGGGTTATTATAGAAGTTACAAGGGTATAAGCGCTACTAGCCATCGAGGTGAGGCATGCCAAGGTGTAGTAGTTTCAAGGCTTTCCATACTCTGATATAACTTTTACTGAAAACTACTGAGCAACCAGTGGAAAAGAAAATAATAGGTGCCGCACTAATATAATAAGTGTGTTCAGCCTTTGATCTTAACTCGACCAAGCTTTTACCGTTTAACGCCAACTATCACTAAAGGATTCAGTTTTTGTATAACACATGCGGATGGCTCATTTGGCAAAGGAAAATAAATTAGTCTTAGATCTCCATTTGGAAACCTATCAATCTTAGTACGACCCAAAAGGATCAGCGTTAACACTTTAGGATTAGCTCTTTCCAGGTATTTTCCCAATGAATCAAGCCAAAACAAATAGATTCTGCCATACCATTGATTGTATAACATCTTTAATAGTTTTAAATGCAGATCCTTCGCCTAGCCAAAAACTCAAGCAGAGTTTCATCTACGCATTAACACAAAACAGTCATACACCTCGTATCCCAATTCTATACAGGTTCAGAATTGTTCCCAATGCATCACTCTGACAGAGTTTGTTATGTACAAAAAAAATAATTCATAGATATAATCTTAGCATTCATGCATTCCACATATCTACGGATTGAGTGAGTGCACCATACGGATCTGCGCTTACACTTATGCATTCTACGAGATTTATAATTATAGATTTAAGTTTTATAACTATGCATTCTACAGATCTACCTTATCATCAATACAAAGTATCTCCAAGTGATCATAAGGGGGTAGTTTATAGAGTCTAAACATTCCAAAGTCACAGATCTTGCACTACTCGCAGGTTTACATATCCTCAGCTAATACGCACACTGTAAACAAACGAAGTTGAAATTCTCCTATGAGAGAGATAATTTTAGAGAACAATGGGAAGATTTACCTCCATGCAGAATTTAGATCACACCTTACGCAGACCTATTGGGTATGAAAGACAGAGTTACCATAATGCAGAGTATTCTCCTTTTGTCTTTATGCTCTTCTTCATGGAGCCTGTCACTGTGCCAATAGCATTACTACCCAACAACATCCCATTCTTTGCTGTTTCACCTTTAGCAAACTGTAACACTAGATTCACGAGGCTCTACTCAAACCACCCTTGTGGAGAAAAAACACACTTGCCCGATTTAAGATCTGGTAGAAATCTTACTCACGCTTCACTTAAAATTTTTCTCTAGGCATAAAATCACCAAGCGAGAGAGAGAGCTGCTCCTCTTTCCCCGCTACATACATATGCATATATTACTTCTTTTCTTTCAGTAAGGTCATCCCCTCCAAGTTACCTCGGCCAGAATTGCTAAACATAGCATTTTTGGGTTGGAATTGTGGCAGGATGTTGGACTACGAATTCCCAGGATTAAGGCGACTGTTTCAGCCCTGAATTTTGGTCACGACAGTCTAGGTTCCGGGAGGATTTAGTCCCTTTAATCAAGCTGAACCTCTCCTTTAATTAAGCCCAGATTTCAGCTGGAAGAAATTAAATTCCTTCCTTTCCCCAAAAAAGTAATAATTATTCATTCTCGTCTCTTTTAATAAGAAGGTTTGACCCATCACTGTTTTTCTTAAGATATATATATTTGTTTGTGTCAAAAACACTCCACCCGTCTTCCTTATGTCTATAAGGAAATTAATGTATCCTTAGACTTTTGACATACTTTATGTATTCTTTTTTTTTTCATAAAAGGACTTAATCCTATCTTTCCCGTTTGACATAATTATATACTATGTCATTATATATAAAAGGAAAAGACTCAATATATATTTTCCTTTCGACTAAATTTATAAGGTGACTAATGCATATAGTTTCTTAACTGTTAATTCTTTGGGATGGTTTTCCCCTTTGGTTCTTCCTACCTTATGGTTAACCCCTCGATCTTGTTGTCAATGTCACTATCCTTTAAATTTTCTTAGACCATGTTTTACTTACGATTGATATTAAGTAGTTGGCCATCTAATTGGGATAAATATGGTGACTTAGGAATCCCTATAGGATGCCCTAGCCATGACGAGACCAAAGCTACATTATCATAGTTAAGGATCTTTACCATTTTTTTTTCTTTTCCCTCGTGGGTTTAGTTGCTCGTCGTTGAGCTGTGTTCAACCGTTAAGTTCCCTAAGCGACTTTAGATAGAATTCATTACAAGGTATTGCTGGTGGGGCCTTGGCCTTGAGATCCTCACCAGAAGAAAAAATACAACATTATTCAAAAGTTTTACAACACATTTATGGGTCTACACGAGGGATGTTGCATCCTTTCCCCCTAAAAATAACACCGTCCTCGGTGTTCCTATTTTCAACCAATTTCGTCATTTTTGTCGTCCTTTCTTGTTTTCATCTTTTTTTTTTCTGATTGTTGGATTTGTATTTCCTATCACGATCCTGCATTTAAAAATCATACATGTGCATGTATACTAGCATCGACCTTAAAACTCATAAATCAACATTATACAATGGTTTAAATATGCATGGCAGTTCTATTTGCAAATAAATAGACATATTACCTCATAGGTACCATTTTACCTGTAATGCACATACCTTTTCATACCTTTACTCTTTTCTTTGGATGTCCTCCATCCCAGCACATCAAGTGCTAACAGTACTCCAAGTACCAATTCAAGCCACCCAACACAAGGACGATACCAACCCTTCGTGTATCTCCTTTTGTGCTATTCAGGGTGCTTTATCATTATTCTTTTCTTTGTATGTTCCTCCATCCCAGCACTCCAAGTGCTAACAGTACTTCCAGTACCAATTCAAGCCACCCAACACAAGGACGATACCCTATACCCCTCTGTAGGTGTACCTTCTTTTTGTGCTCTTCAGGGTGCTTCACCAAGCTGAGGCACTCCGTTCTCGCATAGCCCCACAAAGCCTAGAGGTTATTCTCTTCACAGAGTCCCCCACTCATGTGACAGTCCTCTAATGTGTGCGGAACGAGTCTTAACCAAATGTCTTACATCTAGGCGTCCCCATAATGCATAATGGTCCCTCGCTGTCCTGAGGGAAACCAAGGTAGCTTTCAACCACTACCTCCATCACCACTCCCTCGTGGTGACAACTTTATACACATGATATTTAACTCATCACAGTCCTGGAGCTTTATCCTTTTCTCATGGCCATAATTTTTCATGCCTGCAAGCACTCTATGGGTGTCAGTTTATCATATTACGGATAACCCAAAATAATCAATTATCATGGTTTCTTAATTTGCATTGATTTTAATTTCCATTCATGAGTTATGTAACCTTGTAAATCATATAGAAAGTTACTCCTTACTCTTTTTGAGCACAACTTACATACTTAGGTAGATTACATACCATAATGCATGTCAATTGTAGCAATTGTCATAATATCGGTAAAGCCTGCAAGGTTAGTATGTAGACATCATCCACCGTTAGTTTATGAACATCAGATTATACAAATTTATTACTTCTAATGATAAAAAAACCTCACCGATAAAATATAGGTGCATGTATAAAGATACATTAGAAACATAACAATTCATTAGAACATCCTCAGCTTCTTAATGCATAACCTAAATAAGCTCATCATTAAACTTACATGCTATGCCAAGTCAAGGTAAACATATTGTTATTCATTAAATCATTTTAATGAACCTACCATATAACCAGTCTTGTGGTGGATATATGATTTAAGATCCCAATAAATATAACCTTTATACATTTGTCATTTGTCTTCATTGTAGCAAAGACTTGCCCTACCTCCATTCAGGGAGTTACCCAACAGAGATAATAAAGCAATAGATGCCTAAAAGTAAAGACTCTAAGCTCTATTCCATAGTAACTAAACAATATGCAATTCCAAGAAAACATTTTAATGCTGAATAAATATTTACGTGCAAGGCACAGTAATTAAATCAATTCCATAGTAACTAAACAATATTCAATTCCAAGAAAAGATTTAATGAAATTGTTACTGTTCAAGAAATAATTACTTGTCATGCACAATAATTAAATCAATTCCATACTAACTAGATAATATTCAATTCCAAAAAACTGTTTAATGAAATGGTTTTCGCTCAATAAAGAATTACCTACAATGCACCGTAATTAAATCGATTCCATAGTAACTAGACAATATTCAATTTCAAGAAACATTTAATGAAATTTTTACTCCTCAATAATTAAATCAATAATTACGCGTCATGCACAATAATTAAATTAATTCCATACTAACTAAATAATATTCAATTCCAAAAAATCGTTTAATGAAATGGTTGTCACTCAATAAAGAATTACCTGCAATGCATAGTAATTAAATCGATTCCATACTAACTAGACAATATTCAATTTCAAGAAACATTTAATGAAATTGTTACTGCTCAATAATTAAATCAATAATTAGGCCTCATGCACAATAATTAAATTAATTCCATACTAACTAAATAATATTCAATTCCAAAAAACCTTTTATAATTAAATCAATAATTAGGCCTCATGCACAATAATTAAATTAATTCCATACTAACTAAATAATATTCAATTCCAAAAAACCTTTTAATGAAATGGTTGCCGCTCAATAAAGAATTACCTGCAATGCACAGTAATTAAATCGATTCCATAGTAACTAGACAATATTCAATTTCAAGAAACATTTAATGAAATTGTTACTGCTCAATAATTAAATCAATAATTAAGCTTCATGCACAATAATTAAATCAATAATTACACGTCATTCACAATAATTAAATTAATTCCATACTAACTAAATAATATTCAATTCCAAAAAACCTTCAGCCAGGAAGGGCTCTATGCCAACGAAGGTTTAGATTTGAATTGTTTGCATGGTTTCAGAAATCTGTCCCCAATTACTAAGCCACGGTGAGATGTCAAAAAATAAAGAAAATAAAACCAGAAATTTAAAGTCTACCCATGTACGGCCGTTAAACATCTATTGATGAGGAATCCCTTCGACATAGGAAGTAACCAAAACCTTCGAATGACAGCGTGGGATGTTTGGCCAAGAGCTCCACGCTCTGAAGAAAATGACTAGGTTAAAGATAGAATCGATTTCTGTATGTCAGTGTCCACAAAACTGCAAATTGCACATACCCTATACACACGGTGAGGGTTCAAATATTTCTATCGCCGCCCAATACTTTTAAATTCCTGTTGGTTTGAATCTATTCGTATTCTTTATTGATATGAATTTTTCCAATTATTTCTCTGATACATGATGGGATGGGTTCAATTGGGATCCTTCTAATGGTTAGTATGGGTAATTCCCAAATCTGAGTTGTGGCCGCCTCCATTCACATTATAAAAGCGAATGAACATGAACAGTTTTTTATTCAAAGCTTCTCCAGTCTCGGCACGTGGTAAAGAGAAAAGTTAATGCACTAAATATCTTGTTAATGTTGAACCGATGGCCGTGGCTCTAGAACCAGTAACACACTTAGACTCTATTCAATTTTGTTAACGTTAAACAGTTCATGCACTTAGGACTGCTACCTCCTTTACATGGGATTGAAACCCAAGTGTGCACCCAAAAAAAAACGTGACAAGATCTTTATATCCTTGTGTTCGTATTCGTGGAGTTATAGTAGATGGCAATGTGTGCACCCAGCTTGACAGAAAAAGAGAAAAGAAAAGTATAGAATGACAAAAGAGAGGAACTTAGCTTCAGTGAATGCGGCGAGTACCTCAAGTTAGTTTACAGTTCATACATAAATGATTTACTATCAAACCAAGGCCCATTGATAGAAATTCCCATCTTAAAAAAAACGCATTCAAGAATTAACCTAACTGAAGATCCTTCTTAGTGTTTCACCTTGGAAATGAAGTTATAACTAAGAACCGGTGATAACAAAATTTTCCTTAATCAACAGAGTTTAGAAAAGGCTGGAACTACTTTAAGGAAAATTTTGCATGGATAACTTTGTTCTTTAAGCTTTCAAACTGTAAAACAAAAACACTAGGGTTACCTTCATAACTGATGCTGAAGTTATAACTTACTTACAGAAAATTAGGAAAGCATCATAGAATCAGAAATGAATTCATGCCCAGCATAATGTCTCTGCAATATAAAACCAACCAAGACCTGGCATTTTCTTGGATCCTCTTCGTTACCTGCTTAGATCTTTGTGCAACTTATTCGCCTCTCTCATCAGTGTCATGCATCCACAAAAAAAAACAATTGATTGGTTAGAGGTATACATCTTCATGCTTCCTAACAACATGTGAAACCCAAATAGGCTCGAGTGCTGTCACTCTCGCTCTGATATCATATGTAAAATACCCTTTATACCTCAAAGCTACAAACCATTCAAGGAGTCTGCAAAATAAAAAGCTTAGTAATCTTTTCAACAATTAAAGCATTATACTGCATTCATAATAGCATCATTATGTAAAAGAAATAAGCATGCACAACATAATAATAAGAATGACACAACCATATTCACGTGGTTCACCTCGTCCACGAAGCTAAGTCCACCAAAGCTTGCTAATCATTTTATTACTTCACTGCTTCAGAGGATTACAAATCAGCAGCACAATCGCTGCAATATTATTCTTTTTCCCACATCTCTATATGTCACAAATCAGCCTTTCACCGGACAATGAAAGCACAACCTTTACATTTCATATATAACTTTAACTATTTATCCATTATGGACGTAGAGCTCAAACTTGCTCTTCAACAGGTAGAACAGGTAGAAAGGGACTCAACACCATTGGCTTAAAGAGTGGCGAGTGCCAACTAATTTATACATTATAGAACCAAAATTCATGTGTGTGTGAAGAGGGTTGTTTAATAAAAACGTACTCCTTTAACACTCTTAGTAACAATGTAGAATACAAGGGAAACCTCTCAAATCATTAGTACCAGCGCTTGCAGTGACCTCTACTTAAGACAAAACACCTAAAGGCCAAGGCCGAAACTTCCTTAAGGTCACACATGAAAGGTTTGAAACAAGTTAAATATAGAATAATACAGTGCTAATGGGGTTATTATAGAAGTTACAAGGGTATAAGCGCTACTTGCCATTGAGGTGAGGCATGCCAATGTGTGGCAGTTTCAAGGGTTTCCATACTCTGATATAACTTTTACCGAGAACTATCGAGCCAGTGGAAAAGAAAATAATAGGTGCCGCACTAATATAAGAAGTGTGTTTAGCCTTTGATCTTAACTCGACCAAGCTTTTACCGTTTAACGCCAACTATCACTAAAGGATTCAGTTTTTGTATAACACATGCCGATGGTTCATTTGGCAAAGGAAAATAAATTAGTCTCAGATCTCCATTTGGAAACCTATCAATCTTAGTACGACCCAAAAGGATCAGCGTTAACACTTTAGGATCAGCTCTTTCCAGGGATTTTCCCAATGAATCGAGCCAAATCAAATAGATTCTGCCATACCATTGATTGTATAACATCTTTAATAGTTTTAAATGCAGATCCTTGGCCTAGCCAAAAACTCAAGCAGAGTTTCATCTACGCATTAACACAAAACAGTCATACACCTCGTATCCTAATTCTATACAAGTTCAGAATTGTTCCCAATGCATCACTCCGACAGAGTTTGTTATGTACAAAAAAATAATTCATGGATATAATCTTAGCATTCATTCATTCCACATATCTAAGCACTGAGTGAGTGCACCATAGGGATCTGCGCTTACACTTATGCATTCTACAAGATTTATAATTACAGATTTTAGTTTTTTAACTATGCATTCTACAGATCTACCTTATCATCAATACAAAGTATCTCCAAGTGATCATAAGGGGGTAGTTTATAGAGTCTAAACATTCCAAAGTCGCAGATCTTGCACTACTCATAGGTTTACATATCCTGAGCTAATACGCACACTGTAAACAAGCCAAGTTGAAATTCTCTTATGAGAGAGATAATTTTAGAGAACAATGGGAAGATTTACCTCCATGCGGAATTTAGATCACACCTTACGCAGACCTATTGGGTATGAAAGACAGAGTTACCATAATGCAGAGTATTCTTTTTTTGTCTTTATCCTCTTCTTCATGGAGCCTGTCAATGTGCCAATAGCAATACTACCCAACAACATCCCATTTTTTGCTGTTTCACCTTCAGAAAACTGTAACACTAGATTCACCAGGCTCTTCTCAAACCACCCTTGTGGAGAAAAAACACACTTGCCCGATCTAAGATCTGGTAGAAATCTTACTCACGCTTCACTCAAAATTTTTCTCCAGGAATAGAATCCCCAAGCGAGAGAGAGAGCTGCTCCTCTTTCCCCGCTACATACATATATATATATTACTTCTTTTCTTTCAGTAAGGTCATCCCCTCCCACTTACCTCGAGCAAAATTGCTAAACATAGCATTTTTCGGTTGGAATTGTGGCAGGATGTTGGACTGCTAATTCCCAGGATTAAGGCGACTGTTTCAGCCTTGAATTTTGGTCACGACAGTCTAGGTTTAGGGAAGATTTACTCCTTTTACTCAAGCTGAACCTCTCCTTTAATTAAGCCCATATTTCAGCTGGAAGAATTTAAATTCCTTCCTTTCCCCAAAACAATAATAATTATTCATTCTCGTCTCTTTTAATAAGAAGGTTTGACCCATCACTATTTTTCTTAAGATATATATATTTGTTTGTGTCAAAAAGACTCCACCCGTCTTCCTTATGTCTATAAGGAAATTAATGTATCCTTAGACTTTTGACATACTTTATGTATTCTTTTTTTTCATAAAAGGACTTAATCCTATCTTTCCAGTTTGACATAATTATATACTATGTCATTATATATAAAAGGAAAAGACTCAATCTATCTTTTCCTTTCGACTAAATTTATAAGGTGACTAATGCATATAGTTTCTTAACCGTAATTATTTGGGATGGTTTCCCCTTTCGTTCTTCCTACCTTACGGTTAACCCCTCGACCTTGTTGTCAAGGTCACTATCCTTTAAATTTTCTTAGACCATGTTTTACTTACTATTGATATTAAGTAGTTGGCCATTTAATTGGGCTAAATATGGTGACTCAGGAATCCCTATAGGATGCCCTAGCCATGATGATACCAAAGCTACGTTATCGTAGTTAAGGATCTTTACCATTTTTCCGTTCTTTTCCCTCATGGGTTTAGTTGCTCATCGTTGAGCTGTGTTCAACCGTTAAGTTCCCTAAGGGACTTTAGATAGCATTCATTACAAGGTCTTACTAGTGGGGCCTTGGCCTTGAGCTCCTCACTAGAAGAAAAAATACAACATTATTCAAAAATTTTACAACACATTCACGGGTCTACACGAGGGATGTTACACTAACCTTTGTAAGAAAGATGCTATCAATTTATTTATTTCATTACAAAAAGTTTTAACAATGTTTGTTAGACCAATGTGATCCTTTTAGCATTGTCTTTGAAAGTAAACTTCAAGGAGTGATCTTAAATTACTTAATGTTGACTATCTTGCATGTGTTAGCCAAATTGCATTAATATCTCATTTTAAATAAGGAAATAAATTCAAATAAATTCAGTTCTATAGAAATTACAATTTATGTTCAAATCCACAATAAGATTCAAGATCCTGAACAAACAATTATATACTCTTATCAAACTAATCTATAAAATATCCGAAATATACACATTTATATATCAAAAATACAATTTCCATTATATACTCTTGTGAAATTAATCTATTAAATATCCCAAATATACGCATTTATATATCCAAAATACAATTTACATTACAACGTTATTGGCATGTACTTTCAACACTAGAGACAATTAAGCTTTTTATATGATTTGTGACCATTATATCATATTGCTCTACATAGACTCATGTAAATGTATAAAGTCATATATCCAAAAGGAAAAAGGAAATATATTGAATATAATAATTTAATAGTATTGTGATATCGATTCAACAAGGCTGCCATGTATATATATAGATATAGAAGTAAAAATTACCAATACACATTATATTAATTAGATATAATACATATAGTTATTTTACTACATTGAACCTTTATTGGCCAACATATTTAGCAATGTCTTAACAACTTCATATTTAATTTTGTTGTAGTGTTTGTTGCATCACTACTGTAGTTCATTATCTTTTATTGCTATGATCACGTCATGTCTTCTTAAAACTTCACTGTGCTCATAGAGTCATGCTCATAGCTAACTTTCTAATTCAGAAAAGAAGCACATTCAAAGATTCTTGGTTCATCTTTTATTATGTCGGTCATTCTTTCTTATGACAAATCTATTCCTCTACAAATCCTCAAGCCCCAAAAATTGAAATCCTTATAGACAAAAAAAATTAAAAATAAGAAAATGAGTATGTCACTTTAAGTAAAGGTGTAGTTCTTCGGTGAAAAAATATAAGACTCTCGTTCAAAAAATTAATGGTAAAGCCAAAATTGTTTCGTGGTTTCTACCAATGTTGAAAACTCCTAGACATAGGTTTTTCCATGTAGGTCCACTCACCATTTACATAAATACTCCCACCTAATAATATTCGAAGAACATGATCAGCTTGCACTAATAATATTCAAAAGCATCTTGTTAAAATAAAAAGAACTTATTTTATTATATTTTATAGATAAAGTGGAAGAAAACATGATGCAATACATATAATGCTCATATTCATAAATTATTCTTATATTGTCGACATATTAAATATATTTCATTAATAATCTTTGGGTATGGCAAACAATTGATTATGTGTTGTTGTAAATATCTTTTTTTAGTAGAACCTAGTTATTGGGTTGAGAGATGCTCTACAGCCTAGTATGGGGAAGAGATCTTGTAAGGTAATGTTTTGTAACGTTCCTCATGTAACTATTGGCTATAAATATTATGATGGAGATGTTGTAAGCTTATGTAACGTTGGCTATAAATTTTATGATGGAGATGTTATAACGTTATGTAACGTTACTCATTGCTCTGAGAGGCACTCTACAGCCAGTAAGTAAAAGAACTTGTAACTTTATGTAAGGTTGTAAACATTCCTCTTATAAAAGTTTGCTAAAAATAATATTTCTATTTCCAATTATGATGAAGATCAAAGTAAAAAAAGATAAATATATTTTGTTAACCATTAAAATAATAAAAAAAAATAAAAAAACAAAAAAATCTAAACTATCCTCATAATAATAACGAAAGATTAAATACAAGAACGGGAGCTTAATTCTCGCTGACAAATATTATTTCCCACATCCATCCAGTTAATCACACAAATAATATTACAATAGAAAATATACCAAATTTTTGCAGTTTATAAGGCAATGCACAGTACATGATAAACTTGCGCAGTCGGCGTTTGATGATTATGAATTTGTTTAATCTCAACACATAAAAATTAATGCCTCCGACTGCCGAGTCAGAGTCATCGACACGAGTCATTGACGCTCTTTAGGGAGGAGCGAACAAAAGAAATTGTTCCCACGATTGGGATGGAAATTCCCAGGGCTATGAAAGCGATTTTCAACGCCAGCGCAGAATTGGTCACGCTGGAGCGACGGATCTTGATATAGAAGACAAAGGGGAAAACGATTAAGATGCAGGTGCTATGGAGAGAGCTTGTGAGTGCCTAAGTAAGGCAGAGTGAGAGCCATCGCGAGAATAATGATCAGAAGAATGGAGCTTATTGCGGCCCTGACGGACGCTCTCCATCTGCATTACAACCGGGCTGAGCTCCAGGGCTTACTTTGTCATGGGTGTTATTACAGTTGCCCGCACAGTGCTATCTTAGTTACTATCATGTGCTTTGGCATGTTTAGGGTTATCTGGTATTTTATATCAGCTCCGAACATCGTGGCATGCATGATGACCAGGTTTGTGTATATCATCGTTTTCAAAGGTCTAGAGGGATCAAATCTTCTAGGTGTAAACTTCTTTTAATTTCAGGTATTATATTCAATAATGCACTTCCAGAGAACTGATCTCTCTTGATAGAGCTTGAGATTTAGATTCAGGTTGGTTTAAACATTTCTAATTTAGAAAAAAAAATCATTTTTACTCCAAAACTAAAACGAAGTTTAAAGACTAACAAACAAAAAAATATATTGAAATTTTAAATTATTCAAATAAGATTTATATTAAACATCATACTTTATCATTGTCAATGAAAGAAATGTTCTCTGACTATCCAATCATGTTTTATGTTACAATATAATTTTGTTATTATTTTACAATAATGCACTTCTCACCAACCTTGTCAATATATTTTTTACTCATTTTTAAAAGTATTTATTTTTCGTGCCTAAAACTGTTTAGAGACATGACAGCATGTCGAAAAGTGGAAGCAGTGCCAAGCACTTTCCATTTCCGTTTATGACCATGGAAACCATTTCCGTTTATGACCATGGAAAATAAAAAAAAATAAAAAAACCAAAACAACCAACCATTTGAAAGGCATATTATTAGTCACAGTATATATAAATTCAATATTTATTCAAGACGTGGTATCGATGATACTAAGGAAAATTGACTACACACAACATCTATATCATCATATTTACCATAAATACAATCTAAACCATCACTATATTCAAATCATTGGAATCATTTAGTGTTGTATGTGGCCATATCTAAACATATGCGATGGAAACCATTAGCATGCCTAATAGGGCTTTGTGGTTACCTATTTTCATTTTCATACTATAAATGGTCATTGCTAGTTGAAGATAAGTTCATTCCTTTAAATATGATGTTTTCCATTACTAAAACAAATTTTCAATTTTGATGAATAAAGCCTTATAATTGTATCAAACAACAATAACATAAGAACATGTTTAGTTGTCTTTCCTATGACTCATTTATCCACAACAAATGAGCACACTAATTAATTTGACTCAATAACCAGAAGTTTCATGATATTATTTACCGTTGTTCCACAATACATATAGAATATGCATCTCTGACATGCTCGAAACATTGACATCGATGCTGAAATTTGAAGTTAAAAATTCAACACTAACATAAGAACCCTAACAATAATGAATTGAGACAACTAAGGTTGAACATGCGAGTAATATGGCAGAGGGAATCCATAAAGAGGGAAACTGATTAGTATTTTATGGTAGTTATGTATATTTATAGGTATTTTTCATTTCATTATAGGGTATTGGTTCCAAAGAAGTTGTGTTGTATTGCTATCCATCACATTAATTTATTTAACATTTTGAGGCATGTTTAAAAATGTGTCTTTCATTTGTTGAAGTTTAATCACATTTAAATAGAATTTGGATCTATTCATTTCTTCTATTGTATTAATTACAAAAATGTTTTAACATGTTCTCTATTTCTCATATTGTGAGGAGATATAAATATTCAGGGTGCATCCCATGATTGTTAGAACAATTAGTTGGGTGAGCATGAAGGGATACAAAATGAGTGCTCAAATCCTCTATATATGAAATGAGGAACTGAATCCATTATGAGTAAGAATCCTCCACCAGTTTTGTGGAATTTCTCTACTTCTTCTTCTACGTCAAAACACTCTACCTATAAAATATCAAGACCTAGCCTCTTATACAATGTTGTGTTTTATCTCTCCTTGTTTCTTGTTGAGAAACTTTGACACTTTGTTTCTCGTTCTACTTATTCATATTACAAATTTTCATATTTACTTCATCTTAGGGGATTACTAAGGGTTATTTATTCATATTGTAAGCTTTCAATTATATTAGTGTAAGCATCAATAGTTCTCAACATTGCATTTAAATATGAGTTTTATTTTTTTAATTTTATGGTGTCATTTGAATTAGTGATATTTCCAAAATGTCAATGATACTTTCATTTATTAGTAGGGTTAATGAATTATTAGGTTGTCTACAAAAGTTTTCTTCTTATTGTGGTCTTAATGGCATATTGAACCTATCAAAAGGGGGGGAATCGAGGTGCAAGTACCAAGGGGATTCCATATAATGATATATGCCCAAAGTTTGACATTGAAGAATTTCATTCCAAAGGCGCCCTAAATTCTCCTTGTTATGATACAACTTCGACAAGTGAAAATAGATATATCATATTGCTATGATGCATTTTTGACAATTTTGAATAGATTTATCACTTTGCATTCATAAACATTATGTTTAGAGGAAACTCATAAGCTTTGAAACAAAATAGGAAAATACACTTTGAACTCCTTTCTATAAAATTTAATTATGTGAAAAAATTAGGTAAATTTTATGCTAGATTCACTTTGGAATTTATTTGCATGGAACAAATCTCTTGGTTTGATTTAGTAGGAAAATTTGTGTACTTACATTGGCTTATTTATTGTATATGAAATGAGAAATAAATTATTTGGATTGAGGGAGGATGAAAATGGTAGTTTAAATGATAGAGATGTGTGGGAAATTGTAGGATTGAACTAATTCATCTAATGAATCTACATTTAGGTCACATGTTCATGATGGAAATATTGAGTGTGGAGAGCTATGGTATGGTGTCAACAGTATCCATGGTGAGTTCAATCGAGGAAAGAATTTGGGTCATGTGTTAAGGAGTGTACTTTCCTCCAATGAAAATTTAATGGTGTTTTTACTCATCTTTTTTTACTCTAACATAAGTAATAAATAATTACCACATCAACATTAAAGTTTGGCACAAATTTCAATAAAAACTAAAGGGTTTAAATTATTCATAAAATCTTTGATGTCAATCGCCTTCCTTCATTCATATTTGTTGATAAAATGCACAAAATACTCTACAATAGGCATGTCAACTTCAGTTGTAACCTTGTTTCTTATTGGTAACCACAATGGTACTTTCTTTTGTAATTAGTAGGTAAACCAACAAAACCTTCATTCCTATCATCCTAATGTTTTTCAAGGCATTTTGTAAAGAGTATTGTCTATCTGATGGAGCATATATTGAACCTAAACCTGGTATAGGCTTCTTGATCACTTGTCCTAACTTACAAATTGTTAGATACTGGAGCAAGTGCACCTAACAAAGGACTATGTACCTTTTGTGTCAATGAGGACAAACAAGATTGGTTTAGCTGTGCATGGATTATAGGGCTCTCAATTCTAACACACATTTAAGAAAAAATGTATTGCACATAAATAAATATTAGATATTTCAAATAATTGATATGAATGAGTTGTGTGGTGTCTATTTCTTCAAGATTATAAGATTTTCATTTGGACCCAAGAAAAACAATATTTTATAAACATCATAGTCTATTTTTAGGAAGCCATGTTTTTTTGGGTTATTAAATTCGTTACTCGTATTTGAAATCACTATATTTTTATCACGGAATACATATTGATCTAATGAAAGTTCAAGCAATTCTAGATTGGTTTATGCTCATGATAGTCTCTTTGTTTGGTGGGATTGTAAGCATAATCTATTATTGTAGGAAGCTTGTCCACAATTTCTTATCACTTTTCTAATTACTAACCTCTGTAAGAAAGATGTCATCAATTTGTTTATTTCATTAAAAAAAATTTGACAACATTTATTAGATTAATGTGATCATTTTAGCATTGTATTTGAAAGTAGACTTCAAGGAGTGAGCCAAAATTACCTAAGTTGAGTATCTCGCACGTGTTATCCAAATTAAACTAATATCTCTTTCGGAAATAAACTCAAATATCTTAAAATTATAATTTATATTCAAATCCACAATGATAAAATATTATAATAGAGAGGGATGTCTTCTTTTAAAAACTCAAAAACCTCTTATTTTTAAATACTAATAATAATAATAATAAGGAAAAAATTGGAAAAGGAGGTTTTTTTTCGTAGCCATCGAAACGTAACCAACTCTAATTTATTAAAAGAACACCCACTTAGGCTACTCATTCCATTCCACCACATATCCAAGGATATCTAGTAGCATGAGTCAATTTATCCAACTACCAATGGAAAAGATTGGTGAATCAACTAGTGGCTACGCTAGCTGGTCCCAACGCTTCCAAAAGGATGTTTGAGAAATGCCAGCAATCAGTAGCTGTCAACAATGGATATCAACCAGACCATCAAATTGGCACCCTTTAAGACTGAAGTTGACGCTTCCATGTGGATGGGATCTATCACTCAAGAAACAATTGATTGGCGATGTAATGGTTGCAATTTTTTAGCAAATGGGACCCAACATCACCTTGGGGTGATCCACAAAGAATGCATGATAATGGAGATACATCCCAAGCGGCTTGAATAAACTCATCAGTGTGAAATTTTCCCTTGATATAAGCTGTCAAACGAAACGTGGGTCCAAGGTCCATGCTATTTGACAAAGTGAACTACCTAGTTTTAAGGCCCTTGATCATTGCTTTAATCTTTCTTTCTTTTTCTTTAAGCTCTTAAATTGACTTTTGTAAAAGCTAAAACCAAAGCTCTTCAATTGAATTTTGTAATTATGTATTGCTTCAAAAACAAGTACAAAGCTAAAAGTGAAGCTCTTCAATTGACTTCTATGAAAGCTAAAATTGAATCTGTTGAATTGACTTTTGTAAAAGCTAAAAATGAATCACTTCAATTGACTTTTGTAATTATTTATTACTTCAAACACAAGTACAAAACTAAAAGTGATCAAGAGTTTGAAATGTTGTTTTGTAATTATGTATTGCTTCAAACACAAGTACAAAGCTAAAAGTGAAGCTCTTCAATTGACTTTTGTAATTATTTATTGCTTCAAACACAAGTACAAAGCTAAAAGTGACGAAGAGTTTGAAACATTGTTTAAAACAATAGACAATGACATTGATCAGTTCCAATTTTCACCATAAATTACTACAATTGTTAGCAATCATTCACAAACCATAGTTAATAGGTAGATCAGATCAACTAAGATAAATTTATTAATGTCCAATGAACGACCACAAAAGTAAGTCAATGGGGCTAAAAGAGTACAATTATTGTTATACATAGTGGGAGTGCAAAATTAGCTCTTACAGCTACACTAACAACAATAAAAAATATATAAGATCTAAGCACAAAGTGACAAAAAACTTCAATACTAGAAAGAAAGATGTAAATACATAAAATGAATAAATGTACGCAAAATCTCATAAGAACATGTCAAGTGGTGTTGGAAGTAACACAAGGAGTTAGCTCAACCTGTTGTCAGCAATGTTACTGGACATTTGACTAGTTCTGTGCTAGCATGTGTTTGGTTCAAATCCCCACGGGTTAGGTATAGTAGTCTATGTCAACGACTTAGTTGGGATGGTATGGATGTTGACAACCATTCCCTGAGTTTCCCAGGATGTTTTCCTTGGGAAATAGTAAGTGGTGATGGAACAAGAAGAAGATGCAAAAAGACAGGGAAGAGAAGTCCTCTCTTCATCCAAATCCTCAAAATGAAAAATTCCTTTGGGTTATTTTAAGCTTCTTATTCAAGAACCTTCCTTCCAAATCCTAAAAATGAAAAATTCCTTTGGTTTATTTTAAGCTTATCATTCAAGAACCTTCCTTTTTTATTCTTATACGACAGCCCGTACCTCCTTTTTTTTAATTACAATTTCATTCCCTGGTGTAAGACTCTTAATTGTAGTTCAATTGCCATGTTCCAAGGAAGAATCTATTTTTAACGAGGTTCTAAGAACCACACTCTATATTGTTTGTTTTCTCGGCAATATAGTTGTTAAATATTTTTCTATAGCATGTTCCTTCCATTTTTGTGATTTAAAACACACATAAATTCTGTGGGTGACCTAAGTTTATTTACCTGACAAACACAGAAGTTGATTCAACAAAAGATTGTCAGTAACAGTTATCAACTATTATATTGCAATTTATCCTATGTTATGTCACCAAAGAAACTTCCAACAACACTTATCAACTATTACATTGCAAATTATCTACCAAAGATACAACAATGGCTAGAGGAACAAATTTTGTGAATAAATGGTTTCCAAATTCAAAGGGACTTTTTATAAGATTACTATAGTTTCACCTACGTTGATGATACCAAATTAAGTTTGCACAAATTTCCCATCCCTTGATCCCATCACGATTTCCTTCATTGATAATTTTATTTTCACATTGAGGATTGTTGCAAAAATCTACCAGTGATTGTCCAACTGCATGGAATATTTCATCCATGATTGTCTCTCGATGTACCTTGGCTGAAGCAATTGCATAAAATGAAAAACTAGCATAGGCACTAAAAATAGTCCAACCATTCACTTTCACTTTCACCTGTGACATGCCATCTTCATCAAGTCCAAATATCAATACCTTAAACTTACCATAATCATAAACATGAATACCATGCATCCAAATGCAACATGACAAAAAACCTATTAAATTTAACCTCCTTTCTTTATACAACTCTGCAGCTACCATATTTATTCCCTCTTTTGATGTGCATGAAACAATTCACTATTCCATAGTTGAATGAAAGCTACCCGTTTTGTCATAGGATTTGCAGTAATGGCTACCTGTGAGATATCTCTAATGGTCATGAGCCTGAGTGACGCAATTCGGATTTCCATCAAAAGCCCGAATATACAAACCTAAACACCATTGCAATGCAATACCCCAAGAAGAACATATAAATGTAGCCACGTGAGATGCTTGAGGTTGCTAAACTCCATTTTATAATATTTTCTGTATAAACATGTGTACTTTCATAAACAGGGACTTTCGACTGATCCCATATTTGCAAATTTCACAATACTCAAATTGCAATGTAGCCAAATGATTCTATGAACCTCTAGAAGTGAACAACCTAAAACTTAGAGGTTGAAGATAGACGTGGGAGAAGATGCAAGAAATTAAGATAGTGGTGTAACAAGGACATTCACAATATGAATCATAAAGGCTATAAACTCATCATAAACAACACCGCTCAACCAAATATAGACAGTGAACCAAGTTACTAATCCATATGCAGCTCAAGAGTACCATATACCATATATCAGTCTTTCTGAATCCCATGCAAAAATTAACTTATTCTTGGCGAAGTACCTCCATTTTTGTTTCAAATACAAGTGGAAATTACTGAAACCTTGAATTTGGATGCTAAACCACTCATTGTATCTCACTCATGCAGCTAGCAACTCTGAGTAATAGTTCCAATTCAACATCTCAATTTTCAGTATTGTTGTTCCATATATGTCAAACTCACCTCTGTCCACATAGAAACCAAAAAAAAAAAATCACATGAGACTTTATGCAAGTTCATATGAAACATTGTACAAATTTAAAAATAAAATCTAGAAAATCCACATTTAAAAATAGAATCTAGAAAATCCACAAAATTATGGAAAAACATGGCTAACAGATTCATCCCAAAAAGGAGGAATAAAAATAAATTAAAACAAAAAATAAAGCAATTAAAGAAATTACCCATATTTTAACGGCGATGGGATGCACCAATTTTGAAATTTTCATTGAGTTTGTTGGAGAGAGGGAATTTTGTATCCATTGAAAGGAGAAGTGTATATATCATCCAATCTTACATAAATTTGAAATTTAACCTTTTCTTCTTAATCCTCCTCCACCTCTGCTTTACGCTGCCATGTCTTTGTGTGGTTGGACGTCTCAATCTGTTTGTGGTTTGGCATCTAATTCTGAGCATGCGTGACTCTGAGTCTTTTCCTGTGCCTGTGCCTGTGCCGAGTCAATTAAATGAAGTTTGCATGTGATAGAGGAGGCAATCAGATCATCCACGGTTGAAGCAAACAACATCAAAGGAAGGGCGGCTGAGCTGCTTAAATGTCATTGTTATCTCTCAATATTGGCTTCTTTTAATTGCAGGTACAATTTGTTGTTTTCTTCTTTGGCCTCTGTTCTCACAGATGCCATAGTTCATTTTGTAAATTCATTTCAAAGACCTTAATCTATGTGTGTATATCTCAAAAAAACCTTGATCTACATTTGTTTATCTCAAATCTCATGCACGACCTTGATTTAATTATGTTAAAATTATTTCGCATTTCCTTTAGGGTCTGGTCCAACTCTTTTATGCTCAATTGTTGTGATGGAAAGGAACCCCATTGGAAGATCCGGGAAATAAAGACCGATGATCACTTTCAATAATAGCAGGGCTTCAATTCCACGCACATCTCCTGTTAGAAACCCTAGATATTTATTTCATCAATCCCATTCATTTCAGTTTTCTTTCTTTCTTTTAATTTCTTCAATTATCCAATTCATTTCAGAGTTCTTTCAGCATCTGGAGAACAGGGAGTGCAACATTATCTCTTACAACTACACTAACAACAATAAGAAAATATATAAGATCTAAGCACAAAGTGACAAAAAACTTCAATACTAGAAAGAAAGATGTAAAGACATAAAATGAATACATGTAAGCAAAATTTCATAAAGAACATGTCAAGTGGTGTTGGAAGTAACACAAGGAGTTAGCTCAACCTGTTGTCAGAAATGTTACTGGACATTTGACTAGTTCTGTGCTAGCATGTGTTTGGTTCAAATCCCCACGAGTTAGGTATAGTAGTCTATGTCAACGACTTAGTTGGGATGGTATGGATGTTGAAAACCATTCCCTGAGTTTCTAAGGATGTTTTCCTTGGGAAAAGGTAAGTGGTGATGGAACAAGAAGAAGATGCAAAAAGATAGGGAAGAGAAGTCGTCTCCTCATCCAAATCCTCAAAATGAAAAATTCCTTTGGGTTATTTTAAGCCTTTTATTCAAGAGCCTTCCTTTTTTATTCTTATAGGACAACTCATACCTCCTTTGTTTTAATTTTAATTTCATTCCCTCGTGTAAGACTCTTAATTGTAGTTCAATTGCCATGTTCCAAGGAAGAATCTATTTTTAACAAGGTTCTAAGAACCACACTCTATATTGTTTGTTTTCTTGGCAATAAAGTTGTTAAATATTTTTCTATAGCATGTTCCTTCTATAGCATGTGACATCGAGCCTTTGAAAGAGCATTTTCTGATTCAAAGAAAAAGGATCCATTAAATACAAATATCGATAGAAGATTAAAGGTGCATAATTTTGCAGATAGATACGAGGCTAGAAGAAATTGTAGATACCACTTCATATTTCTTGGATAGGTCTCAATATATATTGGATATTATAAAAGGAAGAATGGTTTTGGTAGAGACAAATAAGGTATCTCCCGCAGACCTAGCCGTTAAAGATCGACAAATGTTAAAGCAAGAATATGAATTAGTAGAATTTGCAATTAATGTAGCAGAAGAGTTCAAGAAAGCAGTAAAGAAGACAAAGACAACATGTGTTGAATTTTGTAGGAGAGTGCTCTCCACATACAATTGATATTAGACTTCTACTGAAAAGAGATTAGATGGGCTTCCTGAGCATGAACTATTTCTAAAACATTTAAAGGATAGGTACAAAGAAGATGACCAAGAGATTCAGGAGGTCAAGGACCTAGATGAATTGATATTGAAAAATGTAGTGTCACATGCATCCATGAGCATGCAATGAGCAAGGTGGCCCTTCCTCATAAAATGTTTTGGAAATATTGATTTAAAATGTAATATATTGTATTAATTATGTGCACAAGATACTGGAAATTTTTTTGGAAAAAGAAAGGTTGGGGAAGCTCAAGAGATAATGAAGGGAAGCCCAAGAGTTTTGTTTTCTGTATAAGTATAGGAGAGTTTTAGATAGAAATGACCCTTTTTTCCAGAATATCTTGAGAAAGTATTGTTGCAAGAACTATTTCATTTTACAATAAAGAGTTATATGTTTCTATTGGAGAAAGTTCTGTGGATTTTTTGAATGTTTTCTATGGGCTAGTTGGATATGAACTATTTCTTTTTCATCTTATTTCCATCAACTATGAGATCGTTCTAACCTATTGAATTCTTTCATGTTATGAATTTGCTCCTGTTTATTCTTTGAAATTTCCACATTGAGTAATGAATGTTTTAATTGACAATAAGCTATCTTGTTTTTTATCTTTCTATTGATACTCATGTGTTTAGAAACATTAATAGCTATCTGCAATTTTCTTTATGCATGCAATATGATATATTACTCACCATTAATGATATTTTTTCTCCCTCGGGATAGGTTAGTGAATCTTAGTTATTTTCTTGTTGTTTGTGATTTAGAAGCAAGAGAGGTAAGAACCCGCGCATCACATTGTGACCCTCCTCGTTCTCTCTACTGTCTGCATTTAGTTAGGCACTTGCACATCATACCTAAGACATTAAAAAACTTAAACATACATGGTGGACCATGCTGTAACCGGTAAAACACTTTAATTTTTACTTGACCTACGATAGCCGAACCATAAATCAGATGGATTCCCCATCCCAAACAATAACGAGCTAATTGGGAACGTTTGTTGGGGAGAATCCCTACTATTGTTACCTGTGATTTTCCAGGCCTCAACAGGTTGGAACGTAATCGAGAACATCAACCTCCTCTTGTACCTTGAAGTTGGTGGTGCTTATTGTTGAACTCCAATGTCCCAGCCTTAACAAAATTATACACTTCACTGAGGTGAAATCACTTATTAATAATGGGAGGCTTCTCTACCTTATTTTAACACTTGGATTAGGAACTTTCATAAAAAAATGTAGGTTGTTGACTATTGTCCTTGGAGGACAAGCTTCGAGATTCCCGGTAGATGCAAAGGCTGGAGCCTAGAGGAGGGGGGCACATTGTTCTATTGATGAATAAAATACCAATATAGGAAAGGGTTTTGGTATGTAAATATTTGATGTAGCATTAAAATTTGGACTTTATAAGACATTTAGCCTCCTTGTTTATGTATTTTGGGGCATATATGAATTCCTTTTCATGGCTATTTTTATTAAGTTGTATGCACCCTTACTACATAAATGAGAAGCATTGCATATTTGTAAATAGTGGGTTGCATTCAAAAGGATCCTCATGAATATATATGTATCTACTAAAAATGTTTTAAATTTTATGAGTATTGGGATTAATTATTATTTATGGCATACAAATGGTCATAATAATGGTTTACATTTTTTACAGCATACAAATGACTCTAAATAGATAATATAGAAGGATTTTGATTAAATTACCTGAAATGGAGGACATGGACACCTTTGCTGGAAATGATGGATTTGCTATGTTATACACGTGTGATTCATTGTTTATCAAAGTTGTGGAGGAAATGATGGATGCAAGATGATTTGGGGCTTAAATCATGCTTTAGTACCCATTTTAAACAAATAAAATGTATTGCCAGTTTACAGAAGCAAATTGTGTGTGTGTGTACACACAGACACCACTTTTGAGTGAAGAATATCACACATTTGTTTTTAACGAATCCGAGATTGAATTTATTAATTAATTCCCATAAATTTAAGTTTTTAAGAATATGTTATTTAAATTAATATGTTTTTAACATTTTAATTTATAATGTTTGATGTTTAGATTCTTTAAAATTGTGTTAACTTCATGTTTGATATAAGAAATATAGAGATACACTTTTAATTTCAAAATTTATGAATATTACTATTTGTCACACTTCTCTTTTATATATATGTATGTCAAACAAAGTTTACTCATACATTCTTTATAGATGAATTTGAATTCTTTTATTTTAGTAAACAAACTTCATATGATAGAAATAATCTTACAAGTTTAGGTATTTCCATTCATTTGAACTAACTTCTTTATAAATTACTTTTTATTTTTTATTTTAGTAAAAATTTCATGTCATAGAAATAATCTTAGAGGTTTAGGTATTTCCATCATCAATTCTAAATGCTTTGGCATTGTTTTTTAGAATATAATCTTGATTTGGAAATATCAACAAATCAGATGGTATCACCTTTACTTAGTGAATTATTCACATTGACATATTGTAAAGTACCTCTTATACCTTAATGCGTTAAGTAATGTGTTTTGGAATTAGGTGTCTGCAAAAACATGTTTAGTAACCTTTTCCACCAATAAGACTTTATACTTCATTCATAACATCATCATCATGTAAAAATAAATGAACATGCACAACATAATAATAAAATGAGACAACCATATTCATGTGGTTCACCTCATCCACGAGGCTACGTCCACCAATCATTTGCTAGTTCCTTTATTACTTTATTTCTCAAAGGATTACAATTCTGCAGTACTCTAGCTGCAATTTATTTACTCAGCCTCTCTCTCACAGATGATATTTTATAACACATATGCACCTTACATCAAGGCCTTCCTTTTCATCTAAGATAAGAAAAATTAAACACAATCTTTCTATTAATATGAAACTCAACCATTTAACCCCTAAATAACCTATATCTCATTCATGCTATCAAACTCAACCATGTGACTAAGTATCCATAGTTCCAGACTAACCTATACTTATAGAACCATCATTCATATAAGCACTAAGAGGTTTTGTATAATATTAAATTAAAAAAAGAGGGGTCTCTTCTCTTCACCTCGCTCCCTTAATTCTGTGTACAAGTATATAAAAAAAGTAGTAGTCGACTTCTCATTCCATGGTCACCCCCGTCCACCCACAGCGTGAATCCCATTTAAGACAAGCACATAACAACTAATGCAATCTCTTCCCTTAAGGTTGCACTTGACAGTTAAGGATGTTATGCAAGTATCGACATGGTACTACAAGGACTATTCAACGCATTGTCCTAGGCTTCTCCCTCTAGGATAATCCTACTAGAGTTTATCCCTCTCAGGACTTCGAATTTCTTAAAAATAGATATGACTTTTTACAGAGTCTTACCTAGCGATCCAGAATCGATTCTTGAACTCAAGAGATAAGATCTATTTGCAAAATAATGGATACTTTCAAGTTCCTATAATCTAATCATACGTTATCTGACTAAATGTTGCAAATGTGCTTTTAACAAGTTTTCATGTATTTAAGAAGGCAATAACATATATATATCAAGAATCAATCACAGAGAATCTTTCCCAATGCCGAGGGTATATATCAATTTTTCCAAAATGATACAACGCGTTCCATACAAGTGCGGCTACCCAACGATGGAGTTTCATATCCATAAAAGAATGCAAATAGACCACGTAGGCCTAACAACAATACATACAGTATATGAAATAAATAGCCCCAAGGAAAACCGATACCACTTACTCGGAATCAAAAAAGAGAAAACACATCCTATAGATACCAGTTGCCATTTTTCCTAGCCTTCATGTCCCCACTTGATTGCCAGTTACTAGAGGTGTTTTCCTAATTCATGAAGAGTAGTAAGGGATCTCTTACTAGATGCATGCCAAGAACCGAGCAGGAAATCCCAAGGAACCCATCGGCCCTCCCCCCCATTCTCTCTTTAGGTTGGTAATTCCTCTCTAAAGACCAATAGTCAATGTAGATCACGCCGACGAAAACCCTAACTCCTCAATTAACGCGTATGCATGCCCCAGAATACCTCCTTAAGCGGTGCTGGTTTGCTCAAGTAAATAAAATCTCCCACTCAACGTCTCTCAAGTGTTAATACAAAATCAATAGAGTTTAAATGACACCATCGAGAGTTACGGCTATAAAGCCGGAAATGGTTTCGTAATCCGACCTATTAAGCGGGGTAATTTTAATATGGTATTCTCGTTCTATCACAAGTTTGTATAAGTGAATATATATATATATAGTTCCTCAATTACACACCATATATATATAATTTTTTCTTACCTTAAGATGCCTTCTCGCAACTACATATATATATAAATATACTCATATATCTAAATACCTCCACCCCTTGTATTTTCTTTATCCAATTTAAGCCATGGATAATATATACCTATATGTATATTTATGTTATTTGCAAATATTGTCTTTTATACTCATTTTAATGTCGCTCTAACCCAAATTGGCGACTACGAAACCCAACAATTAACATCATAGCGAGCTTCCCTATGCCACAATGTTTAGGTTATGAAGAACTAGGCCCCCTAGGTGTTGTCGACCACTAGTCTCTCCTCCTAAAGGTCTCGGTTTTCCGAAAAAAGTTGCACTCATCCCTCACTTATGAAATCACATTACCTAATACACAAAGTTCTACTGGTGGGGCCTTGGCCTTGAGCTCCTCACTTGAGAATAAATACATTCAAAAATTACAAAATATTCTCAAGCGTTTAAGAGGGATATTACAATTATTTTGTTAACAATGTTATATACTCTTAAATACCACTAAATTGGATTAATACATGAGCTCCACTAATGCTAATGAAGAGTGCGCATTTATACTATCCTAGCATACAAAAATTATTATATTTTAAGCTACATTGTGACTTAGATATGCAAGGAAATTTATCTTCAAAACCCAAAATTATTAATCCAATGACTTAGATACAAACCTTCAATACAATATATCATTCTTTATCATATACAAGGCATTTCATTTTCAAAGTTGTAAAAATGAAGGAAATCTTGCAAAGAGGTTGATCTTACAAACTTGTATCTACTATTTAAAACTTGTATTTACTGTTTAAATGATTATGTAATAAATGCTGCCCTATCATTATTTCACTTTAAACTATAAAATGTTGTCTATAACGTTTTTTAATTCATAAAATGTTGTTCATAGAAATACACATAGTCACTAAATACATCTCTTATATTACTTACATATAGTCTTTCTACTACAGATATATAGAATTGTTAAACTCAACTACCTCACTAGGTCAGTTGGGAGTTGGTTAAGACATATACTCTTTCTATTCAATACATATATACAACTGTTAAATTCAAAAACAATTTTAACAACTATCATATGTGCTTAGTTTTGGTAATGTGCAAATCTCATCTTTTTACCACATGAGACTTCACAAAATCCTTCATTGTTGAATGCAATGCCTCAAGAAATGGAATCCATTCTCTTCTAATGAAAGACGAATGGCCCCTTATTCCCAAAAGTTGACCAATCACGGGAAACAACTTACAGAAATCCATTTAGTGAAATTATGTAGGTAATTATCAATATTTAGTGAAATTATCGGTATTATTTAATATCTCATTAACAACAAAGCTATGACATGGTTTCACTGTGTGAACACCCCATGGAATAGAGATTATCTTCAGAATAGCAACAAAAATGGGTAAGCAAGATGCTCGGATACAACTTTCAAATCATCTATATAAAGGGGAACAAGAGTGTGGTGGTCGATGCACTCCCTAGAAAATATGAGGATGTTGATGCATTACTTTGTGTGATTTCAATTATATATCTCAATGTCAAGGAATTAATTTTTTGGACTTTGTAAGCAATTTAGCCGCTTTGTTTATGTATTTTGGGGTAGATATGAATTCCACTTTATGTTTTTCCTAGTTGTATGCACCGCCACTATATAAATTGGAAACATTGCATATTTTTGAATAGTATTTTGGATTCAAAAGGATGCTCATGAATACATATGTATCTAGTGAATATGTTATAAGTTTTATGAGCATTGAGGTTTAATTACTATTTTTGGCATAAAAATGATTGAAATAATGGTTTAAGTTTTTGTTTCCTCACATACAAATGACTGAAAAATAGATAATTTAGAACGATTTTGATGAAATTACATTAAATGGAGGAGATGGATGCTTTGGGTGGAAAACTGATCCTCTATTCTCCCTATTCTCATTTTCAATTTGCTCTACTATAATTGCATGACTCATTGTTTATCGCACATATGGAGGAAATCACTGATGCAAGACGATTTGAGGCTTAAATCATGCTTTACAAAATTCATACCCATCTTAGAGAAGCAAATTGTGTGTGATATACACACACTAACACCACCTTTGAGTGAACAATATCACATGCCCTTTTCTAACCAATGAGAATTTGAGAATTTATTAATTAATTCCATGTCTTTAACAAATTTGTTATTTAAATTATCAAGTTTTAAAAGTTTTAAATTATAATATGTGATGTTTACATTCTTTAAAATTGTGTTAAGTGTGTTTGATATAGGCAATATAGAGAAAAAATTTAATTTCTAAATTCACATTTGTTCCTATTTGTCACAACACTCTTATATTTATATATATATAGAGAGAGATTGTGTGTTTAATAGTAAATTCTTATGTCAAATAGAGTTTAAGATAAATTCTTTATAAATAATTTTTAATACTTGATTTTAGTAAACAAAGTTCATATCTTAGAAGTTTAGGTATTTCCATTAATTTGAAATACATTCACATAGTTTTTTAAATATAATCTTAATCCATGGTATCACATTTCCTTAGTAACTTATTCACAATGACATATTCATAATGGAAAGATGACAAACAATTATGATTATATTGTTAACAATTTCCTATACTATCTTAGTATACAATCCTAACACATTTATACTATCCTAGCATACAAAAATTATTATATTTTAAGCTACATGGTGAGTCAGATATGCAAGGCATTTTATTTTTAAAACCCAAAACTTTAATGGAATGACTTAAATACAAAACCTAAGTCGATCTTACAAACTTGTATCTACAATTTAACAAGTGTATATACTATTTTAAAGATTATGCAATAAATGATGTTATATATTTTATTTCACTTTAAACTATAAAAAAATGTTGTTTGTTTATAAACTTGTTTGAATTCATAAAATGTTGTTTATAAATTTAAGTGATTTAAATTTTCAATTTATTTTAACAACTATTTCTAGTTTATACCAAAAGGCCATTAAATAGAAAAAATGTAAAAGATATAAAATTACAGTGTAACTAAATTTTATATATAAAAACAATATTAGTAGTAATAATAATAATAAATTGCATTGTATATTGCAGAAAGAAATAGATTATTATTAATCTGTCATGATCTCTGAAGCCGGTCTCTGTTGTCCGGATATGGAGTCCTACAGCCAGGGCTGCGGCGATCTCTGTTAATTCGGTGGTAACAGAACGCACACACCTGATAGCGACATTTAGTACAAAGCGGTTCTTTTATCTCCAACGGATCCAAACTTTTGGCACACGTTGGGCAGTCATCAACAACAACAGTGACGTTAATGGATTTAGTGTTTCCATTTGCTTTTCCTTTTCCGAAGCTATTTTGCGGTGGCTTCCATTTCGCGTCTCGAGAGCTCTCAAACTTCCAACCTTGAGGACGCTGCTGATTAATAGATTTTATGTATGAAGAATTGACAACCAATTTATCTGGTCTCCGATGATCTAAATTGGAGGATCTTGAAAAATAAGAACCACCATTGTGTTTAGCACGCATTTCCTGCTGCGACTTGAACGGTGGGGTACCTTGCTTGTTCTGTGACTGATCAATTACTGGTCTTGGATTTTGTCCAATAACTTTGTATGAATTATTGACAGCCAGTTTATCTGTACTTGGATTTTGTCCAATAATTTTGCATGAATTAGAATTGACAGCCAATTTATCTGCCCCGATAATCTGCTGCAGAAATTAAATTGGAGGATCTTGAAAAATAAGAACCACCATTGTGTTTATAAGAACCTACTGCCTGCTGCGACTTGAATGGTTGGGAACCTTGCTTGTTCTGTGACTGAATTACTGGAACGCTTGGGCATCTTCCACCAATATTTGTTTGTTGCTGCAACATTTTGCTCTTCCTCGTTCTTTCTGTTCTCGTTTGGTCTCGCCTAATTTTACCTGTGCTACCTCTCCTGAGCAGACTCGGTTCACTATTAAACAGACATGCAATTTCGAATTTTTTTTGCCGGTTGCTTTTCTGGTTAAAGCCGCGTTATAATACATAATATATATATGTTTTTTAAAAACTGAGTATTGAAAGAGAATATTTTTTTGTTTTTGGCGTCCGTGAAGGTGAAAGAAAAATTGTGGACAAATGGACACAATTCCATAAGAGCATGGGTGCTTATAATGGTCTAATGGATTTGAAATTAAGGATGCAATTTTATAGTGTTAATTAATGTTTTATAATTGTTTAATGAATTTAAAATTAACTATGAAGTTTTCTATGGTTAATTAATGTTTAAATTATTAAAATGATGGAGATTTTTTTAAGTTAGGTTTTTTTATTATTAATTATTCTATATATATATATATATATATATATGAATTAATTATGTGGTTATTTACTCTTGTATTGATATGGAATGTGTGTGAGAATCTCCAAAGAGTCACATTTTATGGACTATATCTAAGAATCTCCAAAGTGACAAATCCCATGGGCTTTATTTCAGAATCTCCAAAGCCACATGTTACTTGAGAATCCATAAGTGACATGTCTCACAACCTCTACACAAGAATCCCCAAAGTAATAAGACCCACAAACTCTACTCACTAATCACCACAACAGCACATACAATGGTTTCTAACCAAGAAGCAACCTATTCCAAAGGTTTTTCCCAAAGAAAAGAGACGCATCCCACTAGCTCTACACAATAAACATTGTTTGCTATTGTGTGGGGAGATGTGATCCAATCATGAATGGAAAATGGGTGTAGGTATTACTAGTGCATCACTTTAGTCCAACATATAGAATGTGTTAATAGCCTCGAAATACTTTTAATTCCTAGGGCAATGGCGATGTTTGAGCCCTCATCTTCGAAGGTCTTTAGGAAGGGTAATATTTCCACGAGACGAAATTAAAAGGTTTGGTATCTTTTTTCTTTTTTCCATAAGAAGATAAAAAACATCTTGGAGATACATTCAGTGACCCCACCGGGAATGTGTGAAATCGTGATCCAATAAATAGGAATTCCCTCGAGTATAGATTTAGGAGAGTAAGTCTACCTCAAAAAAAATCCATTGGTTACACCAATGTTTCAACTTTTTCTCGACTTTGTTGATCATCTAGTCCATTGGTGCTATTGAAAAACTTCCATTGAATTATATTATAAATGTATGGAGACATGGGGTTGTCATGTAACAAAGCACATCACTCTCCCTATGTACCTTGATGTTGGTGGTGCTTATTGTTGAACTCCTTTGTCTTGTACTTAACAAAAATGTACCCTTCACTTAAGTGAAATCACTTATTAACCATGGGAAGCTTATCCATCTTATTTAATGCTTCGATTAGGAAGTTTGATCGAAACTATAGGGTTCCTAATGTCCTTGGAGGACCAACTTCAATACATAGTGGGAGTGCAACATTACCATAGCAAAGTATGACTCAATACATATCTTGAAGAAGAGCCTTAATTGCCAAGTGATGGTACGATGACGCGTACCAATAAACTCGATAGCAATGCAGTATGGTTTGATGAGTATATACCTAGTATTTTGAGAGGGATGGATGCATTTCCCACCCTATGTCACTTTAATACCCGAGGTCGTGGGAGGGTAGTGCTGAGACACGCTCCCCAAGTTGTTGTGATGACGATGGTCGGATGCCTGCTAGGAGAGGCTAGGTCCGCTAGTTAGCCAATGCTACCACTCTCAGGTTCTGTGTGGGAAGGTCAGTACAGGTCGCATCCACTTTGTACTAGTAGATGAAGGATAGGGAGGATGCGGACGTAGGTTAGGATGGTTTGACATATTAGTTATTATTGTTGAGTGTTCGACATTTATGATACCGGATTAAGTGATGGTAGGTACCAATCTTAACTGACTGATTAATAAGAACATAACTGTTAAATAACTCTGAATGTCAAAATAAATCATATTATATCTGTATATTGGTCTTGTTGCGTGAAATATTATTGTATCAGCTAGAATTTAGGGGTTTTTGCTATAGTACATGTGCAGCCTGTGCATGTACTGGACATGCATGCACACCTCACACATGCACGCTAGTATGAAATATTAATTGAAAAACATTAAATAGTTGGATGGGTTAACTAAGTAATTGTGATTTATTTAAACCTGTAAATGTACCTTATTTATTAAAAATAAATGTGTGAGGGACTTAACAATAAACATAAATAGGTCAATGTTATCATTTCAATCAAGTAATAATAATACTGCAATTTATTATTTATTGATTAATAATAATAATTATTATTTTATTGTCATTATCTATTATTATTATTAGTATTAGTGTTTATTATTAAGTAATTTTTATTAAGTTATTAATAACATATACTAAATTACAATATTGTTTTACCATTTTACCATTAGCATAAAAGATTAAACAAACAATATTGGGTAATGTATGATAGTTGGGTATGTTTTCAATTTATTAATGTACAACAAATGTAAAAAATCTGAACTCGTTGGATTGCCCCAAGATAGAACTAAATAAATTAATTTAAAGATAAAGGAGGCGGTGGAAGAACGAATGCGGTGGAAGAAAGGAGGGGAAGGGGGTATAAGGAGGGGGATCAAATGGTTCAAAGGGGGATTTTTTTGGAGAGTAGTCGGGAGAATTTTTTTACAGAAGAATAGAGGAAAGAAGGGGATGGAGCAGAGAGGGAATAAAATTGGAGGAGGGGGTTAACTCCAGGGGATGAATTACACTCAGAAAAAAAAGGAAGTTGCTATCGGGTTTATCGGCACGTGGGCTCGGGGGCTAGGAAACGTGTCAGTTTCCTAGGGCCAGCAGGATGAACGTTGGTCGACAGGGTGGATCATCCAATTGGCATCAGAGCTCAGACAGTCTCGGACAAGGGAGAGGCAAGGCTACAGGAGCACGATTCAGGGACCACCTTTAGCTCGGTAAAGCTCAGGTATTTTTCGGTGAACCCTCTCGTCATTGTATAAATAAATGAAAATCTGAAATCAGAGTAAATGTCATTTTACTATTTACATTTAGGACTTAGTGCTCTGCCCAGCAAGTAGAGCACTACAAGCATGGGATGTGAAGGGACGTGAAGGGTGAAGAACAGATGTGAAGGAGGTGGAGATGAACAGTTGTGTAGGTGTGAAGGGGAGAGTATAGCAGTAGCGTGGGTGAATGTGTGATGGAGGGGAAGACGTGATGGAGCAGCGGGGAGAAGAGGGAGTGGATGAGCGGAATCCAAGCTCAATGCCGAAAGAACAAATACACTTTGATGCCAATGTAACATCATATCTAGTGTAATGGAGAAACTGTATCTGGATACTAAGGGGGAATATGTTCCATTGTCAAACCCCAAATTTTTGAAAAATTTAAAACTTTTAAAATAACATATAATCACATTAAAAGTAGTTGTTAACTCGTTGATTAGTTTATGCTATTTAAAATGTAACTGGTTAGTTATTCAAAAACTCTATACTTTGAAAAGCATTTTTCTTTTCAGCTACTGATTAATTTTCTATTTTGCGACATAAGGTGGTTTGTCGTAAGGGCTGGGCTTACTTAGCTTTCGAGTTAACGCAGCCATTTTCTTCTATTACAGATATACAGGTAAGAAGTATGGTTCGATGCTAACAAGTCTTTGAAGTTACAGTTCAGATTCTGCATACAATTTGTTTAGTAAAAGTTTATACATGCTAGACAGAAAATATCATAATTTTCAAGGTAATATCTTGTTATCTTTGCTATATTTTTCTTTAAGACTTAATACTAAAACGAAATGCATTTTTCACAAACAAACAGTAGAATATTATACCATACACGGTCATGAGGTTTAGTAGATTTTCAAGTATGAAAAACTTAAATGTTCCTCCTGGAAATAAGTATAAGAACTTATATATTATTTTCTTTACCTAACAGCTTATCATGGTAGAAAAATCACAGCTTCACAGGTTTATTCCTTCTTGTCAAGTTCTAATAAAAACATTCCATGCTTAACTTGCATACTGTTCAGTTTTTCAACTGATGAGAACTATTATTAAAATCAATCCATCAACTCTCTTACTGAAGCATCTAAGATTTATGATCTGAAACAAGTATCCCATTTATATTTTAAAAGTCTATAATCCCTTAGAAGACTTAACTCATTCCATAAGTAAGTATGTGATTCAAAAGACTCATGCAGCCGTCATGAAAGGACTATGTGCCTTGAAGAAAGAGAGAAAGGAAAAGGTGCACAATTTCACACAAAGGTTTGTAGAATATCTCAATTTTTTTTCTGAAGCTGATAAACCTTCGGACAAGGTACTGATTGAGTAATATACTTCATCTTTAGGCCCTGATTTTTCCATGTTTTCCAAAGGTAGGGCCAAGCCTACTTTGACGGAAACCTATGAAGAGGAAAATGTAGTGGAGGCTAAAGGAGAAAGTATCGAAGATTATCCAAAATAGTCAGGAGAGAAAGGTGCAGGAAGGAAAGCCTTATTGTTTACTAAGCCTAAGGAAGGGAAATCACGGAAGAAGAAAAGAAGCAGGGATACAAGGACGTCATGGAAACCAATGTGACAACAAGGAGCCAAGGGCCGATTAAAGAAAACAGTCTCATTCTCCCAAAGATTAGGAGGCTTCAGCGAAATGTTAAGAAATTTCAAAATAAATCCTTAGCTGATAAAATTCTAGAATTCACTATTACCAGCCAATATCCTAAGCAGAATAATATGTTGGCCAAGCCAAATGAAGAAAAGATGAATGCTGATAAACCTCATCCCATTGAACAACAGATGGAGTATGACATCATGGAGAATTTAAAGAAGGTAAAATCGAATGTTTCACTATTCGAAATGTGTAAAGTGCCACAGCAAAAAGAAAGACTATTGAAAGCACTCGAAGCATCAGATGAGAAGCTTCCCACTGACAATCAACCTCAGGAAGAAGAAGAAATCGGTGAAACCAGCATTTGAGGTAAGTCTAAAAGCAAGCATCCACCTTTCCTCCTCATGTTTGAAATTTTCAATCACAACGTACATAATTGCCTGGTAGACTCAGGGGCATCGGTTAATGTCATGCCAATATCAGTATGTAAAAAGATAAATGGGAAGACTAAGCCATCCACATGGAGGGTTGTCCAGATGGATAGGATGGATGTAATGGTAATTGATGATATGGAAGATGTCCTAGTCCGTCTGGAGTCAAACGATAAAGTGTGACAAGTCATCAATATCGTGGTGGCCGATATACCAGATGCTTACGGTCTTGTCCTAAGCAGAGATTGGTTGGCCAAACTAAATGGATATTTTGCCTCGGATTGGTTGCATCTGTGGCTGCCATACAAAGGAAGTTCGAACCAGATTAAGATTTTAAGGGAGCCTCACATGAAATACAACGTTACTCAATTGGATGAGAAGAATGAACCAGTGGATTCTGTATTGGAAAACTATTTGATTGAGTTGGAACTAGGAAATTACCAAGAAGAAGAAGCCAGCAAAACGTCAGACACCCAGCCTGATCTCCTTCGATTCTCGTAGGCTGATGAAATTGACTGTAACATAGTAAACTTAGCAGTAGGAGTAGATTCACACTTAGTAGTTAGTGATTTTTGGACTTTGTTTTTTTCTATGGCTCTAAGACGTTAGAAGGGTCAGGGGCCGGCTGTGTCCTGATCGACCCCCTGAAGAATAAACATTTTATTTCATGTAGATTAGAGTTTGAGTGTATGAATAATACAGCTGAGTATGAAGCGCTGGTGCAGGGCTTGAGGAAAGCGATTGAATTAAAGGTAAGTAATTTAAAAGTTTTTGGAGACTCTAAAATTATTGTGAAACAAATCCGGAATCAAATACATTATGTTTGCCCTCACTTAAAGGCTTACCAAAATGAGGAATGGGACCTGCTTAAATGTTTTAACTCATTCAATATTATCTCAATTCCAAGACTTAAAAATGCAGCAGCTCACCTGTTGGCCACATCAGCCGCTAGGCTGTTACCTACTAATAATCGATGCTCTGTTGAATTACTTTTCAGGACCTCAATACCTGATATGATTACCAACCTACGAGTGTTCGATGATAACCAACAGATTATAGAATGTCCAAAAAATGACGAGATATTTAAAGGAGAAATTATAGACGATGAAGAACATCAGGCTGAGCTGAAGTATGATAATTTCATCCATAAAGGAGTCAAAACGTTAGAAAGAATGTTCTATTTAAATGAGAAGTTCAGAAGACCGGCAAACGTGAAGTCTCATAGCTCATCTCTACAGTTCGAGCTGATAAATTTAGGGACTAAGATGAACCCTAAATTTGTGAATCTTAGCAAATGTTGTTCACCAGCAGAAAGAGATAATTTCATCAGTCTGTTTAAACAATATAAAGATGTTTTCACCTGGACATACGAATATTTGAAAACATACGACACCGGCATCATCAAGCATGTTGTCCCCATCAAAGCCGGCGTCAAGTCGTATCAGCAAACTTTAAGAAAAATTCATCCAAAATTGGAACCGCTGATTCAGAGTGAAGTGAAGAAATTATTGGATGCTAGAATCATTTTTAAGGTCAGACACTCTGAGTGGGTATCCAATCTGGTACGAGAGAGAAAAAATCTGGAGAAATCAAACTATGCGTGGATTTTAGAAATTTAAACCGTGCTTCAGATAAAGACAACTATCATGTGCCACCCATGGAGCAATTACTACAAATGGTCTCATGTTCTGAACTGCTTTCGTTATTAGACGGTTTCTCTGGCTAAAATCAGGTATTAGTAGTTGAAGAAGATAGATTGAAGGCAACGTTCAGGACCAAATGGGGAACCTTTTCCTACAGAAGGATGCCCTTTGGGCTTATAAATGATGGAGAAACGTTTCAGAGGGCTATGGACATAGCTTTCCATGGATTGATTGGCCATAGTGCTGTAGTGTACCTTGATGATATTATGATATTCTCAAAGAAGAGAGAGAGCATGCGTTTCATTTAAGTCATATTTTTGAACGCTGTTGGAAATATGGCATCTCGCTCAATCCCAAAAAGTGTGTGTTCACTGTCATGGAGGGAAAATTGTTGGGTCATATAGTTTCAAAGAAAGGAATATCTATAGATCCATAAAGAATTAAAGGAATTAAACAGATCCCGTTACCCCATAATAGAAAAGGGATACAATCATTTATGGGAACTATAAACTTCGTGTGAAGATTTGTGCCTAATTTCGCTCAGATTTTCAAGCCACTGCAGCAGATGGTGAAGCAAAATGCACAATTCAAGTGGACTAAGATTGAGAAGAATGCTTTCAGCAAAATTAAAACTATTGTTGCACACACACCCCTCCTAAGAAGCCCAGATTTCAATAAAGAATTTATTCTGTACACCTTTGCATCCGATGATTCGCTAGCAGCTATGCTTACGCAAAAGGAAGATGGAGGGGATGAATTCCCAATATATCTCATGAGCACTAGTCTACAAGGGGCCGAATTAAATTACCCATCCATTGATAAACAATATTACGCAGTATTTAAAGCAGTAAAGCAATTCAGGCCTTATATTTTAAAAAATCGAACCAAGGTGATCATCCCCTACCCAGCTGTAAAGTCCCTTCTTGTATAGAAGGAGTTAGGAGAAATAAGGGTCAACTGGGTGACAACTCTTCAAGAGTACGACCTTGAATTCAAGCCAGCCTCTATAATTAAAGGACAACGGCTGTGCAAACTGATGACTGAAAATGGAAAAAATGAAGAACAGGCCTCAGAGGATGAAGCCGAATTACATGTAATGGAGGTATGTCCTTTGTTTACATCTCCCAAGTCTTGGTATAGAGACCTTGTGCATCACCTGCAGATAGGGCTATTGCCACAACATTGGAATTCTAAGCAAAGAAGAGCGTTGCGTCTTAAATCAACTTCATATCAAATTGTTGAAGGAGTATTATTCAGAAAAAATTATGACGGAGTTCTTCTCAAATGCTTAGAGAAAGACGATGCGAATAAAGTAATGACAGACTTGCATGACGGTCCTACTGGGGGACATTATTCAGGAGATACTACAGCCCACAAAATCCTCAGGGCAGGTTACTATTGGCGTACGCTCTTCAAAGATGCACACGCACATGTCAGGAAGTATGATATTTTCCAAAGGGGTAGTGGGAGACAACCTAAAGCAGCGGCACCCCTAAAGCCGGTGATGATCACGAAGCCATTCGAGCAATGGGGGTTGGATATTATTGGAGAAATAAAACCAAATTCGTCCCTACAACACAAGTACATTCTGACTGTGGCCGATTATTTCACTTGCTGGGTCAAAGCTATCCCGCTACGCAAGATAAATGAAGACGTGGTTATCAACTTCCTACAAGATCATATCATGACCAGGTTTGGAGTTCCAATTTCCTTAGTCTTTGATAATGCTAAGTAATTTTCATCAATTAAAATAACTACTTTTGCTCATGACAAAGGGATAAAATTGCATTATTCTACTAATTACTATCCACAAGGAAATGGCCTGGCTGAATCCTCAAACAAAAATCTGATTAGAATTTTAAAGAAGACTGTAATAGAAAACTAGAGGAGTTGGCACTCAGTGCTACCAAATTCCCTCTGGGATGATAGAGTCACCCCCAAGTCTGCTATAGGAGTGTCACCATATACCCTTGTGTATGGTAAAGAAGCCATTCTTCCTCCCAATATCATGCTACCTTCTTCCATAATAGCCCAAGAATCTAGAGGGTTGGATGATGAAGTTTTGGAAATAAGGATATATAATCTTCTGAAAGAAAAGGAGGCTCGATCTAAAGCCAAAGAGTGCTTTAAGCAGTAGCAAGAGGTAATAAAGAGATGGTTCGACAAACATAAGGCAGGAACAAAATACTTTGAGGTGGGAGATTTAGTCGTCAAATGGGATCACCCCCATGATGAGAAAGGGAAACACACGAAGTTCCAACAGTTGTGGGTAGGTCCTTTTCAGATTGCGGCAAAGCTTGGCCCTTATACTTATAAGTTGCAAGATCTACAGGGGTGGGAAGAGAACTTACCAGTAAATGGTTTGGTTCTTAAGCCTTATTTTTCCTGAGTTTCTTTGAGTTCTTCTGTCTTGTATATAAATAATTTGTTTGGCTTTCTTTTGAGTCATGTTTTTCAGTTTGTTTTAGTTTGAGTTTTCTTGATTTAATAAAGCGAACGAATCCGCGGTCGCATGGGGAATGCCAAATTTTTTGGGAATGATAAAAAAATTTGGGTATTAGATTGTGTGTTGTTGTTTTTCTAAAAGAACTTCTTCTAGTTTAGCAATTTTCTCGAATAGCTCTGAGTGCATTGAAGTCCTACTTAACCCCTGTGAAATAAACCAAATTTAAAGAGTCTGGAATACTATGTTGAGGCTCCATCCACGTCACACTTAAAATGTTCTAAGGGGTGACAGCAGAGGACCCATGGAAAGGAGCAAGATGAACAGTATATTAAATATAAATGATCCCATGCCAAGAAACAAATGCCAAAAGGCAACTAAGAGTCAAAACTCCTATGAAAGAATCATCCATCAAAGCAAATGCTGAATCATAAGTACTAAATTGCCAAAAGTTCCTCTCCATCCATGAGCTGAAACATGAAGTACACCGCTCACACAAAAGGACACTATGGGATAGAGGATCCTGAATTAAAATTCAGAAAGAAAGGCATGCAGGAGGACTCATATGAAATGGACAAAAGTCCAAAAGCACAAAAGTGCCAAAGTGGCATGGGAATGAGGAACAAGCGAATATTTCTATTTACCATATGCTAGAATCCTGTGGTGTCCAAGCTATCAGCTACCTGAAGAAACAAGTAATAATGAAACTCATCCTCTGGCCTCAACAGAGTTATCTGGACTTGAAAATCTTGGTTTCCACTCTCCCAAATTGGAATATAATCAATCATTAAAGGTACACACTTCTTTCATTTGAGAAATCCAGATAGCTGGAAGAATTCAATAGATGAATTTGTTGTTAAATAGTTTGTCACTCAAAGAATAATCGCCCAGAGATCTAGGTTCACCAGGTAATCGTAGTTGTTGCAGCTGCAACTGTTCTCCCCAAATTTCTTAAATTTTGGGCCCCTCCTCATGATTTAGCGTTGTTTTTAATCATTGGTTCCTTTGAACCTTTTGGTCATGCTTTAATGTTGGATAATTTTAAAATTTTGAATCTCGTCTTGTTTTCGGAGGTTGCATGTGTCTGAAGATGTTTGGGTCGTCGATTGTGAGTTTGGTTTTGCTGACGGTTTTCGAAAGGCCGTTGTTTCAGAGGTGAAATGTATTTTGACCATTGTTGAACTTTAAAACTCTCCGAACACTTAATTTTTTCTACTGATTGGGCATCATTTTTGTTTAATCAGAGGCCATAGCCATTTCCTTCCAACTTAGCACCCGAAGTATAAATCCTTCCGACTTTCGACTAAAGCTTTTTGGCACCCGCATTTCATGTGTCTTTAGCCTTTTCTCTTCCGCTGTTGCGGATCCCAAATCGGCTAAGCACCCGAAGTCCAAAATGCTCCACGAGCCGATGCATCAGTCTTTTAGTCAATTGCCCGTAACATTTCTTCTTCCACTATTGCGGCTCCCAAAGTAGTTAAGCCTCCGAAGTGTAAAGCATTCTGACTTCCAATTGAGAGTGTTCCCTCCTGTGGGTTGAATATCCTTAACCTCTCCTTTTCCATCGTTGTAGCTAGGAAATCCTTTTCACGTCTAATGTCGATATCCTTTCGGCTTCCAATTCAGAACTTTCCCGCTCGACGCTCAGTCAAATTCTTCCGTTTATTAAAATTCTCAGATCAAGGGATGCACCTGGCCGTTTTCTTGTGGATTAGCCATTTCAGGTGGTTTAAGTTAATGTTTAAAATGCCATTTCAACGAATGTTGCACAGTAATTGATTGTAGGTAGAACTCAAGGGACTGTTGGCGCGACCACGGTGTGAAGGAATAGCTTGACAGTTTGTAAAAAATTAAATCGAAACTGGCAGAGTTGCAAAGAAGACAAGCGAAGGAAAAGACAAAAAATCAAAAGCAACCAAAAAAATGCAGATCTGAAAGGTCCAGCAGTTACTCAACTGATCATGAGCATACGAAGAGCCGAAAAGTCACACGTTTGGGGAGAGCCCAAACAATCTACTATTTGAGTTTAAATACTAGAAAGTTAGAATTTACCGGGACTTTTTCCCTGGAAAAACTTGTAAACCATTTGCTTGTAAGAGGAACTATTTTGTTTTACAATCAGAAACTGTAACTTTTGCCTATTGGAGAAAGCGCAATGTGGAATGTATCAATGTGATTAAATGAGCAATGTTGAATGTGAACTATTTCATTTTCAGCTGTGCCTCATTAGCTGTAAGAGCGTTCTAATTTATTGAACCTATGTTCTTGTCTGAATGTTCTTTAGTACCTTTATGACGTCTTTTCCACTATGTGTAATGAAATTTTTAACTCTTGATGAGCTATCTTATGATATATACCTTTCTTCATGTTTATATGTTTGGTTATAAGAACAACTATCTGTGATTTTCCATAACACATGAACAGGGGTGCATTACTCATGAATGAATACCCAGCTCTCTAGAGATAGTTTAGTTAGTATTTATTTTCTTGCATGATTTGGATCTTTGTGAGTCTAAGACGAGAGGTAAGAACCTGTGCATCACTTTGTGACTACTCTTTGCATCTTTATCACCCTGCATTGTTAATTAGGCACGTGCATATCATACTTAAATAAAAAATAAAAAATACACGGTGGACCGGGCCACAAAAGGTAAAACCTTTGTTTTTGTTACTTGAACTACGGTAGCCGGACTGCAAACCGGACGGATTCCCTATACCAAATAGTGACGGGATAATTAGGAATGTTGACTGGGGAGAATCCCTTACTGTTGTTCCCTACGAATTTCCAGGCCTCAATAATTACATAAGCATAGGCAGGTTAGCCTAATTTTGGTTAAATCATGGTAAACTATACTAGGTAATTTAAGGTAGGATAGGTTAGTGTAAAGTATTATAATAAGGGTTGGCTAGTGTAGACTCAGTCTAGCTAGTGTAAACTACACTAGGTAATTTAAGGTAGAATAGGGTTGGATAAGATAGGATAGGTTAGTATATGTTAGATTAGTGGAGGATAGGATAGTGTAAAGTATTGTAATTAAGGGTTGGAAAGTGTATTTTAGGCCAAGTGTATGGTATTTAAGGGTAAAGGTATTGGATAAGGTTAGATGGGGTAGGGTGGTTAGTAAGAGAGAAGCATAGATTATGTTTAGTAGTCTATGTTAGGGTATAGTATGGTAGGTTAGCATATCCTAGTGGTAAATTAGGGTAGTGGTAGGAAAGTGTAGGAAAGGGTAGCTACTCTAGGGTATAAAGGAGTAGGGATAGTGTAGGTTAGGCTCGATTAGGCTAGGATGGGATAAGCTAATGTAGGCTAGGTTAGGATATGTTAAGTTATGGTAGGCTAAGTTATACTAAGCTAGTGTAGAGTAGGGTAAGCTATTTTAGAATAATGCAGGGTAGGCCAAGATAGGATAGGTTAGGCTTGGTTAAACTAGGTAGATTAGGCTAGTGTATACTAGGAAGGCTAGTATAATGTAAGCTAGGTTGGGATAGAGTAAGGTAAGGTAGGTCATGCTAGGCTAGGCTAAGATAATGTAGGTTAGGATAGCTTAGTATAATGTAGGTTAGGTTAGGCTAGACTAGTGTAGGATAAGATCGGCTAGGTTAGGGTAGGTTAGTGTAGGATAATATAGGTTAGGCTAGTGAAAAGTAGGATAGGATAGTGTAGGTTAAGTTGGGCTAGGTTAGTGCAAGGTAAGTTAGACCAATATAGGTTAGGTTAGTGTAAGATATGATGGGCTAAGGTAGGGTAAGCCAAGGTAAGAGGTTAATCTAGGATATGATAATGTAGGATAGGATAGGTTATGATATGTTAATGTAGGGTAGGTTAGGCCAGGTACGATAAGTTATGCTAGGGTAGGGTAGGATATGATATGATAGGATAGGTTAGGATCATGTAGGCTATGTAGATTAGGCTATTGTAGGATAGGGTATGTTAGGCTAGGATAATGTAAGCTACGATAGGTTAAACTAGGCTAGGGTATGGTAGGGTAAGTTAGGCTACGACTATGGTAGGCTAGGTGAGGATAGGGTAATTTAGGGTAGACCAGGATAATGTAGGCTAGGCTAGGTTAGTGTAAGGTAAGGTTGGGTGGGATAGGAAAATCTACTACAATGTAGGCTAGGATAGGTTAGTCTAATGTAGAATATGATAGGATGGGATAGGATAGGCTAGGGTAAAGTATAACCTAAGTAGATGAAGTTAGTGTAGGATAAGATAGGTTAGGCTTGTGGATTGAAGAATAGGACACTCTAGTGTAGGATAGGTTAGATTAGGCTAGATCATGGCAAGTTAGGCGAGGGTAGGATATATTAGTGTAAGATAGGCTAGGTTAGGCCATGTTAGTCTAACTTAATGTAGGCTAGGTTAAGCTAGGGTTGGATAGGATATGATAGGATAGGCTAGGCTAGGTGAGGTTAAGCCAAGCTAGGGTAAAGTAGGGTAAAATAGGGTAGGTTAGGCTAGTGTAGCCAAGGTAGATGAATTTAGTGTAGGATAAGCTAGGACATTGTAAGGTAGGCCAGGTTAGGCCAATGTAGGCTAGGTTGGGAAAGGATAAGGTAAGGTAGGCTAATGTTGTCTTGGATAGGTTAAGGTAGGAAAGTTTAGTCCAATGTAGGATAGCTTGGGATAAGCTAGTGTAGTATATGATAGTCTAATTTAGGTTAGTCTAGTGTAGGCTAAGCGAGACCATGCCAAGTTAGGTCAATTTATGGTGGAGTAGGTAAGGTAGGTCCGTCTAGGCTAGGAAAATGTAGGTTAGGATAACTTAGTGTAATGTAAGTTAGGCTAGGATAGGATAGGATAATGATAGATATGGTAGCATAATATAGGCTAGGCTAGCATAAGGTATCTTAGGCTACGACTATGGTATGATAGGAGAGGATAAGGTAGACTCAGATAATGTAGGCTAGGCTAGGTCAGTGTAAGGTAGGGTAGGGTGGGATATGAAAAGCTAGGACAATATGGGCTAGGGTAGGTTAGCCTAATGTCAGATATATAAAATGGGATAGGATAATCTATGATAAAGTATAGCCTATGTAGATGAAGCTAGTATAGGATAAGATAGGTTAGGCTTGTGTATTGTAGAATATGATAGGCTAGTTTACGATAGGTTAGGTTAGGCTAGCTCATGGTAGATTAGGCAAGGGTAATGTATGTTAGGGTAGGATATGTTAGTGTAAGATAGGCTAGGTTAGGTTAGGCTAGGCTAACCTAATGTGGGCTAGGCTAAGCTAGGGTGGGATAGGATATGATAGTATAGGATATGTCACTCGAGGTTAAGCTAAGCAAGGGTAAAGTAGGGTAAAATAGGGTAGGTTTGGCTAGTGTAGCTTAGGTAAATGAAGCTAGTGTAGGATAAGCTAGGACATTGCAAGGTTGTTTTGGCTAGGCCAATGTAGGATAGCTTAGGACATGATAGTCAAAGCTCGGATAAGGTAAGGTAGGAAAAATTAGTCCAGGATAGGGTAGGGTAGGAAAGTCTGGGCCAATGTAGGATAGCCTGGGCTAAGCTAGTGTAGTATATGATAGTATAATTTAGGTTAATATAGTGTAGGCCAGGCTAGGCCATGCGAAGTTAGGTCATATTATGGTGGAGTAGGTTAGGATAGTCTAGGATAGATTAGGTTAGGTTAGTGTAGGGTGGGTTAGGCTACTGTAGGTTATGTTATGCCAAGGTAATTCAGTAAGTTGGGTTAGGATAGCATACAGTAGGTTATGCTATGGTATGATAAGTTAGGTTAAGCTGGGTTAGGATAGGCTAAATTAAGTTATGGCTAGATAGGTTGGGCTAGTGTATGGTAGGGTAGTGAAGGCTAGGTTAGGCTAGGGTATTGTAGGCTAAGTTATTCCAAGGTAGGGTATGATAGGGTAAGGTATGGTAAAAAGGAATAGGGTTAGGTTAGGCTAGGCTAAGGTAGTATAGTCTAGGCTAGTATGGGGTAGGTAGACTAGGTTGAGTTAGGTACGGGTAGGTGGACTAAGCTAGTTTAGGATAGGCTAGAATAGGGTAGGGTAAGTTAGGCTAGGCAAAAATAGGGTAGGTTAGGGTAAGCTAGTCTAGGGTAAGTTAGGGTAAGGTAAGTGGCTTTCATCTAGGCTAGGTAGGGTAGATAGGTTAGGCTAGGTCAAGGTAGGATATGTTAGGTTAGAATAAGATAAGATAAGGTATGATAGGGTAGGATAAGTAGACTAGGTTGAACCAAGTTAGGATAAGCCAGGTTAGGGTAGGGTAGGGTAGTTTAGGTCTAGGAAGGTTAGGGAATGGTAGGCTAGCTTGCGAAGGATATGTTATGTTAGGGTTATGCTAAATGGTATGATATGCTATTCTAGGGTAAGCTAGACTAGGCTAGGCTAGTGTATACTAGGTTAGGACAAGTTACACTAGCCTTATTTAGGTTGAGCAGGTTATCGTAGGTTAGGTTAGGCAAGGGTAAGGTAGGGTAGGAAAAGATAGTGTAGCCTATTCTAAGGTAAGGTGAGTTAGGCTAAGATGGTGTAATCCAGGATAGTGTAGGATAGGAGAGGATAGGGTAGGGTACAATAGTATGTTGTAGGATAACCTAGGTTAGGGTATCTTAGTGTAGGTTAGGCCAAGACAAGGTAATGTAGGCTAGCATAGGATAAGATAAGGTAGGAGAACTAAGGTGTAATAACCCTCTCAAGAGAACCCTAGATAAATGTAAATTCAAGCATTATTTTAATTGTCTCCGGGTGAGGAGCTCAAGGCCAAGGCCCCTCCGGAAACAAAGCTTGCAACCTATATAAGTAAAAACTTAGGGAACATAAAGGCAATAAGAGAAAATGATCAAAGAATCCATAATAGAGATAGCAGCGCTAGCATATCTCCCATCTATTTTAATATCTGAGTCTTAGGCTCATCATACCTAAGTAAATACAAGAAAATATAACAAGTTTCCTTAAACGACTTAGGTGACATCCTAAGAGGAAAGGAAGTCGGGGAAAAGGTCAGTTCCTCGATGGAAAGGAAGTGGTACATTAAAATACATGGACTGTTCTGATGAGGAAGGTAACGATAGTTTTCAGTCTTAGAAGACACTGATTGAAAAAAAAAACTATATATATATATATATCTTAAGTAATTAATTAAATGGATTTAGAGTCCTTTGGCAAAGGCCATGAT
>LPNX010077978.1:72245-91094 GCA_001517045.1 Pseudotsuga menziesii | reverse complement strand
TAATTGGATTTTGAAGAACATAAAAGAAAAACGATGGCAAGAATTATGGTTAGATATTGGTGGAATATTAACCCCGATTTAATTCACCGCAGGATATAATTAATTAACTATGGAGGCGTTATGGAAACGCGTGGACTTGCTTGGAATTTTAGGAGGCGTTATGGTTGAATTTAAGTTGATATCCGTTGAATGCCCCATTTTGGAGGCCTTAATTACTGGCCTTCACTGAATGCCTAGGGTGGCAGCATGCCAGGAATTTGTAAGCTTAAATCGTGGTAACGCCATGGTTTAGGGAGGATAAATCTCTCACAGTAAGGATTTACTGGGGGGAGTACGACTTAGTAGTGGCCTCTACAATTCATGGTGTTGGAAGAAGCCATTGCAAAGCCTATTGGAATGAGAAAGAGGTTGCACCTTAACCTCTGTGACTTGGGGAAACAGTTGTATGACTATGCTAATCGCTGACTCATGCTCCACCTTTGTGCTAAGAGGATGGTGTTTCTCTCTCATCACTTAGCGGCCTCCATCCATAGCTGTATGTTGTAAATTATGGTGGTTTCTATCGAACATTGGAAGAAGTCACATACTGTTTCAAAGAAGTCTTGAGGAGATCGTAAGTTCACTTTTTCTTGCTGAAGTGTAATAGTTGGGACGACCTGGCGAGTGTTGAAAGTGGGATGGAAGCTGAGAACTCACACTCTCATTCAATATGGTGGGAGGTAATACCATATTGATTCATTACTGCATTTTTACTGATTGATAAATACAAAGGTAAACCCCAAATCGTTGTGTGAGTAGTTCTTCCTGGAGATTTGGTTCATTGTTTGAGCTTTCTTGATTGACAAGGAACTGTCGCTGGCCTCACTCTTACCTTTTTAATGAAATAAGAAATCCTGGAAGTGAGCGTAGATGTTGTGTAGGTATATATGCTTACTTATCCAATCGGTACACAATAAATAAAATAGATAAACCATTTGTGTATGTCCCAGTGTGGTAAATATTACCTTGGAATCGTTCCTTGTTTTCCCGCGGTTATATAATTTCCTAAAGATCGGGTAGCCCATATGATTGTTCCATCTAACAACCCCCCCTTAGGAAAAGTAGTTCTCATTTGGATAGGCTAGCTCCTACTCCAGTTTTTGTGATTGATGTATTTAAGTCTGGCCTGATACGCCGCCACACCTGATGCAGATCAGGGAGAACTCACGATTGATGATAATGTTCCTGCTTTCTACTACTTGGTTAAATCACCCTCATCTTGCAACTCCATACCTACCTTTTCAAACTTGTAACCAAGCCGGAGATCCAATATCAAACTCTGGCTGTTTGCCTTACCTATTATAGACTTACTGGTATATTTTGTATCGTTGTACATCTATCTCCTCTGAACTGATGATAATGAACATGATGGGGGATTTATTTATGCCAGCAAATGTTGGAGGGGCTTCCTGTAGTGGACTCCTACTAGTGCTTAGTTTTTTTTGCCTAAATCATGGCCTACGTTTTATCACAGGTCTGGGTTCATGTGTCTTACTTTGTGGATCTAGTTCCAAGCCAGGGTTCTTTCACGTTATGTGTTTATGCGGATCTTAATCGATATGAGTGGGTTACTTTCCTTAAGTTCCAAACTTTGTTCCCATGTCTTATATGTGTGAACTTATGTTTTCAATATCAGCGATTGGGGAAAAATCCCTTTGCTTTCTTCTATAGTTTCTGCTACTGACCTATGGCTGTGATAGGTGTATTTATTGTTTAAAAAGATAATATAGTGCATAAGATTCATAATTGAAATCTCCAGAAGATACTTAGATTCAGAGAATAGCTTGTTAAAAATACTCATGGAAAAGGGACATCAAATGCTTTTTATAACCTTATCTCAAGAATAGTATAGAAGGTAGGATTAAAGGTATCCTTAAAAGCTTCACATAAAATAGAAATATAATATTTCTTGACAGAGTAGAAGGTAAGAATATCAAGACAACCGCCTTTTAGGGTACTTAAATGTTGTTTATCATGTGCCGACGGGGCTGTTGATAATTTCTTCTACGAGCTGATTATAAGGGTCCTAAATAGGGGTGTTGAGTTTCAAGGGTCTCTCTACGTAGAGCCTGAAGGTAAGATGAAAATAAACCGGCCATCTATGAGCCGTGTCTTTGTAAGCACTCTATTTTGATAAAGGAATAAAAAGAACAAATAGGTTGGTGAATGTAGCCTCGTGGACGAGGTGAACCACGTGAAGATTGTTGTCTCATTGTGTTATTTTGTTGTACTTTTTGTTTACTTGATGGTTATGAATGCAGTGTAAATTTTTTAGCTTAGTGAAATATTACTAAAATTTTACTTGCAGACTTCTTGAATGTCTTATAGCTTTCAGGTATCAGTGGGTATTTTACATAAGGGTAGGTTAGGGTAGGTTAAAGTAAGAATGGTAGTTTGGTGTAGAGTGGGTAGATTAGGTTGGGTATGCTAATACATGGTTTAGTATTGTAGGTTAGTGTAGCCGAATGGTAGGCTAGTGTAAGCAAGGATATATTATTTTTAAGTTAATGTAGGCTAGGTAAGGTAGGATAGGTTTAGGGTAGGGACTTTTATACTCAATAAAATCAAACATGTTAATATTCAAGTTTATGGTTGTTCAAAATCAACATAAATATTTTAATATATAGTTTTCAAATTGAGTTGATTGGTTACTATTACAAGATTTAATTTAGACATTATAATTATTTTCCTAAAATATATGTTGAAGAAAAATAATTATCTTCTCTTCATTTTTCTTCAATTAAATAATTATCTCTATGATTGTGTCATATGAGAGAGATTATCTAGAAGATAATTATTTATGTTAAAGTGTGGTGTTGTAGGGTTTTCGATTTTTACTTACAAGAATCGATGTTCTATTGTTTTATAATGCTCATAATAGATGTCGATGTTCTGTATTCATTTTCAATATCTTTATATAAATCTCAACCTAGAGAGAGTTGTGTACCTTATTGTATAGTAGTAAAAACAAATATTTGGGGGGATGGGTGATTAGACCCCTGTAGATTCTCAAGTGGGTGGAGTCTCACCCTTTGATATTAGTTCCATAGGGGTATTGGAAGGAATTGAATCCATTTATGCATTTAAAAACACAATTTAAATGCTTCCAAATTTTGATTTTACCAAAAACTAATTTATTGAATTCCCACAAAAAACCATGAGAAATCCAAAATATAGAATAAATAAATGATTTTTTAATACAAAAAAGACCCTTTTTCATGCCATTATATTAATAAAAGAATTTTATTTTACATAACCCAATCATGCTTTCATACTTCATCCTTCCTACACAATACTTTCGAAGAAAGACTTCTTCCCTTTACACATACTCTTTACATATAATCTAGGACTTTCCACCAAAAAAAACAAGTTACAAAAAGTCTTAACTTGTAAGGTAGGGTAGGAAAATATAGTGTAGCCTAGGCTAGGGTAAGGTGAGTTAGGCTAAGATGGTGTAAGCTAGGATAGTGTAGGATAGGAGAGGATAGGGTAGGGTACAATAGTATGTTGTAGGATAACATAGGTTAGGGTATCTTTGTGTAGGTTAGGACAAGAAAAGGTAAGGTAGGCTAGGATAGGATAGGATAAGGTAGGAGGACTAAGGGTAGGTTAGGCTAGGATAACGTAAGAATGGTAGCTTGGTGTAGAGTGGGTAGATTAGGATGGGTATGCTAAGACATGGTTTAGTATTGTTGGTTAGTGTAGCCCAATGGTAGGCTAGTGTAAGCAAGGATATATTATTTTTAAGTTAATGTAGGCTAGGTAAGGTAGGATAGGTTTAGGGTAGGGAATTTTATACTCAATAAAATCAAACATATTAATATTCAAGTTTATAGTTGTTCATATCAACATAATTATTTTAATATATAGTTTTCAAATTGAGTTGATTGGTTGCTATTACATGATTTAATTTGGACATTCCAATAATTTTCCTAAAATATATGTTGAAGAAAAATAGTTATCTTCTCTTCATTTTTCTTCAATTAAATAATTATCTCTATGATTGTGTCATATGAGAGAGATTATCTAGTAGTTCCTTTTTGTCTTTTCTATCTCATGGCACGGGTTGGATATGTTCCATTCTTTTTATATGTTTTTTTTTCTTATGTTAAAGTGTGGTGTTGTAGGGATTTTGATTTTTACTTACAAGAATCGATGTTCTATAATTTTATAATTCTCATAATAGATGTCGATGTAATATATTCATTTTCAATATCTTTATATAAATCTCAACCTAGAGAGAGTTGTGTACCTTATTGTATAGTAGTAAAAATAATTATTTTGGGGGGAGGGTGATTAGATCCTTGTAGATTCTCAAGTGGGTGGAGTCTCACCCTTTGATCTAAGTTCCATAGGGGTATTTGAGGGAATTGAATCAATTTGTGCATTTAAAAACACAATTTAAATGCTTCCAAATTTTGATTTTACCAAAAACTAATTTATCGAATTCCCACAAAAAACCACGAGAAATCCAAAATATAGAATAAATAAATGATTTTTTAATACAAAAAAGACCTTTTTTCATGCCATTATATAAATCAAAGAATTTTATTTTACATAACCCAATCATTCTTTACATATAAAGACTTATTCCCCTTACACATACTCTTTACATATAATCTAGGACAAGTTACAAAAAGTCTTAACTACAAATAATTCTTGACAACAATTAGGCCATATCTATTAAATAAACCTGGCCTTCATGGAGCACTTTCCCCTCCATAAATTCTTGAAACAACAGATAGCCTGATTTGAGATTTATAGCCTTTTTCGAAAGACTATCAGTCATCACATTGAAAGATCTGGATACGTGTCTGAAAGAAATCTGAATGAAGAAGATTTTTAATATTTGAACTCTCTGATACCAATTTTTTAGCACCAAATCCTGAATGTTGTAATTACCATTAATCCATTCAATTAACACTTTAGAATCATGAAAGATATTGATATTTGAGATTCCAATAATGGAAACAAATTGTAATAATCCCCAAAAACTCATCAAGTCAGCTTTAGTGTTAGATCCCTTTCCTCCACCCAGACATAAAGTAAAATAGTGATCTTTATTTAAACTAAGCACCATTCCACAACCACAATAAGAGTTTGAAGAAGCACCATCAAAGAACCCTTCAACACAAAAGGAAGTGGTACCTCAAGCATAGGTCCTTTTCATCTTCTTTGATAGATTCGAGACCATATATTCATTAAAGAGACTAATTCCTTTGATCCCACAACTCATTACTTTGGGTGAGATGTTTTGAAAAAAAACCTTATTCTGTGTAATCCAGATAGACCACGATATAAAAATAAGAAGAAGACTAAAAAATAGATTTATGGAACAAGTCAGTAAAAGAGGCTTCTAGATCCTTAGAACCCCACACATAACTGATACCAAACAAATCATTAACAACTCACCAAACTTTCCTGCAGAATAAACATTTTACAAAAATATGAGAAACAATTTCACTTTCCTAATTACATAAGAATCAATAGCTTAGACCTTGCCATCCCCTCATGAGATTTTTCCAAGTTAAGAGCTTGTTTTGAGAGCTAACCACCAAAATCATTTCACTTTTTTGGCACATTCTAATCCCACTGCTTTTTAAACCACCATTTATTGTCCTCTTTAATCCATCTTTTTGCTATAAATTCATAAGCCAAATTAGCAGTGATTATCCCTGTTTTTTTCTTCTCTGGCCAAGCTAATTTATCTTCTTCAGCCTTCATTTTAACTCTTTCCTCGTCAAGGAATCAATATATAACCATTTCAAATCCCATTCACTTGTAAGATCCAGACCTCTAGAATTGATCCAATAGAAACCTTTCAAAACCGACCATTTAGGTCTCTTAATCTGATCAAGAGTTTAAAAAAAAATTCCACCCCAATAATAATAAAATTCCATTTCCAATATCCCAGCTAATCCCATTTTATCTAATGCAAAACCTTAAGAAAATTGTTCCATATAATTGAAGCTCCATTCAGATCAACTTCTATCAATTTGAACCAACTATTACTAGTCATTTTCTTCAAATATTTATTTTTCATCACCATGCTCCACAATTGCGCCTTTATAAAAAGGCATATCCACATGCTTGTTAAACAAAGAGTTGTGTTAAAACTAGTTAGATGTTTTATTCCCCAACCACCCATATATTTTGGAACAACAATTTGTTCCCAAGAGGCCAAATGAAACTTTCTTTCATTTCTTGTCCCCTCCCAGGAGAAATGAAAACATTTTTCTCTTAAAGTGTTTATGATATATTTTGGAAGCACAACTAGTGAACACCAACAAACTGGAATACTTTGCAAAGTTTCATTGAAATAAATATGTAATACCACCCATTGAAAAGACTTCCACCCATTGAAATAAATATGTAATACCAATATGTTATTCTTTTCTCAATCCTCTTTATCAACCAAAACCAATCCTTCACACAACAATTATCTGGTTTTAAATTAAAACCCAAATACCTGAAGCCATCCTCCATTTGTTCAAACTTAAACTGAAAAAGTTTTTTCAATTCAGACATGATCTTTGTCTAAACCCTATGTGTATATATGCAAGATTTATCATCATTGACTTCCATACATGTTGCATTACAAAAAAATCAAAAATAGCATGCAAGGCCTCCCAATACTTTAACTTATCCAACCCAAACAAAATTGCATCATCTACAAAAAGAAAATGGGTAGTTTTAACATGTGCTAAGAAATTGATACCTAATAAAATACCTTCTTTGCTTGCTTTAAAAACCATTTTGCTTAACCCTTCAATCATTAGAAGAAACAACAAAGGTTACAATGAACAACCCTTCCTTAAACCTCTTGAGCTTCTGAAGAAGGTAGTTGGAGAACCATTTATCAAGACTGGAAAATTTGCACTTCAAACATAGGCCAATATCCACTTTATCATTTGATCAAGAAAACCAATATGAAACAAAACGAATATTAAGAAGTCCCAATTTACCTTATCATAAGCTTTTAGCAAATCAATTTTCATCACAATAGAGCTAAGGTTTTTTGTTTTTGCCAAATGTAAACATTCATGTATAACCCCAATAGCCTTATAGAAACTACTTGTTAGATAAGAAGCCATTTTTCTCTTTAGAAACTAAACCAGATTTACTTTATCATTTTCAGTTTTAAATAATCGAAAACTATAATATAATTTACGTCTTTTACACCTTGTGCAGTTTTACATAGTTAAAATTATACAATCTGCAATGGACATTTGTTTATATTCGTTTATATTTAAATGATATAAGGTGTTTTTGGCTATGCCTATTTGTTTAAATTCATATGTTTATTAGATTGTAATGCCAATGTCGTGTTTTATTAAATGTTTAAACTTCAATGTTTTATATATAAATTCTTATATTACAAGGTCAAAGTTAAAGTTTTAAATATGTTAATCTATTAAATTATATATATATAATCTTGGTGGATTAGCTTAAGTGGTTAAGTGTTGTAAGTCTCTAGTGGCTATACATTGATATATAAGATCCTGACTTGATGTCCTCATCAAGTTAGCTTTGTAATCAAAGTAACATAAGACTTATTCTCATTTTATAGAAGGAATTCTTATGTGAGGCTTAGGCTTAGGACATAAGTTTAGGATTAGAATTATGCTTAGGGATTTAGACTTAAGATTGAGGCTTAGGGATTTAGTTTTAAGATTAAGCTAGTGGTAGGTTATTATAGACAAGTTAAGAAAAGGTAGGCTAGTCTATGTAATGGTAAAGTATGGTAGATAAGACTAGGTATCATGCGGTAGGGTAGGATTGGTTATGATGTTCTAGACTAGGCTATGCAAAAATACGATAGCTTAAAGTATTGTAATTTAGGGTTTCCAAGGTTTGTTTATGATATGACCCCCCTAACAAATTAAACCACTCAATAGTGTTCCAAGCATAAAATTTGTACATGATATCAAATTCAAGTGGTTCAAAAGGGACAATGAATTACATTCATAGGTATATCTACAATAGGAATAGGTTTTAAAATATATCAATGAATTTCTATGTGAAATATTTAGTAAAACAACCTACAATAGAGAGTTATTTACGATTGTTAGCATGGACAAAAGTGTTTTTTTGGCACAACCATTTAATATGATGTCATAATGGCATGCTTAAAGTGGGTAATGAAACTAGATTCACAATTATATATTCCATTGGGAATTTGATTGATATGTCAAATTTTTTTACGTAACAACTTAAACTTGATATTGTTAATAGGGAAAAATTTGAGACAAGTAGTGTCTAGTTTCATCTAACACTGAAATTGCATGGTTAATTTTTGTTTGGAAATTAGATTCCAATGGATATCTCCCTATGAAACAAATCTTTAACAAAATTCAAATTTTGGTTAAATCTACTATAAAACCACTTAAATGATCATTGGTTTAACAATTTCCATCTTGCGTCAACAAGTACAATTTTAGGCATAACCCTCTCATACAATGTTGGAATGATGTTATTCCAATTGGAAAGCAAACTAGATTATGAGAGTTGTACCCTACCAACACATTTCCAAAGTTATACCAGTTTTTCCTTGAAAATATGGTTGTTATTACTTATTTTCTAGTATTTTGTCAAACAAAAATGTTGTTAAATTTTTTTGGTTAACTCTACTATAAAACCACTTAAAAGATAATTGTTTTTACAATTTCCATCTTTGGTCAACAAGTACAATTTTAGGCAAAAATATCTCATACAATGTTGGAATGATGTTATTCCAGTTGGAAAGGAAACTAGATTATGAGATACCCTAGAAACGAATTTTTAAAGTCATACCATTTTTTCCTTCAAAATATGGTTGTTCTTACTTATTTTCTAGTAGTTTCAAAAACAAAAATGTTGTTAAAAAATGATAGGGTTTTTCCCCTTTTTTGTTTTCTTTGGAGGGAAAAAAGAGAAATTTGGATGAAGTACCATCTCATTCCTATATAAAAGCTACACTAGTTTTATTGTTGGGTTGGTGTAGGATAATAAGTCAATGGTGGTGATTACATAGGTGAATAATTTATTTCTTGAAACACTAACTAACATTAGATAATAAGGCTAGTATCATTAGTGATATTCCTACAACTATTCTCATAAGTGTCTCCTTTAGTGGATGATTATTCCCTGTGCCTAACATTGCAGGATATGAATTATCAATGCTTCATTTGTGCTAGCATGGGTATATATCCCTAGGCTAGGTTCAAAATATATGAAATTGAGGTATGTTTGTTCATATTTCACTTTCTCAAGTTTTGTCTTGGGAAATATGTATGGTTCATTTAAATACTGAAAATGGAATAAAATAATAAGATGTTTCATTATACATCCCTCTAGGTAAAATCCACAAAGAACATTTCCATCTAGGTTTGAAAAAACCCTAATATTTAATTGGGAAAAGCATCTCATCATTCAAGAAATTGGGAGAGACCCATTTGGAATATTGGATAGAGCATACTCTTCTCAACCTTTAAGATACAATAGAGGATTTGGAGCGTGGAGCGTGTGAGGATTTGGAGCGCACTAGGAGCAATAGAAGGTAGGCAGCGTGGAACACGTAGAGGAGCTAGAGCAGTGGGAGAAATATGTGGGTAGAGTGAGGATTGGAGTACACGAGTGGAGTTTGGAGTGCATATTAGTTTGGGAAGAAGGTGAGGAGGCAACGAGAAGGGCAGGGAAATGTGTGGGTGTTGGTGTGAAGAAGGGTGAAGCAGCGTGGGATGTGAAGGGATGTGAAGGGTGAAGCACAGATGTGAAGGAGGTGGAGATGAACAGATGTGCAGGTGTGAAGGGGAGAGCATAGCAGAAGCATGGGTGAATGTTTGATTGAGGGGAAGAGGTGATGGAGCAGCGGGGAGAAGAGGGAGTGGATGAGCGGAATCCGAGCTCAATGCCGAAAGAGCAAATACACTTTGATGTCAATTTAACATCGTATCTGGTGTAATGGAGAATCTATAGATGGATACTAAGGGGGAAGATGTTCCATATTCAAATAATAATGTATAAATATTAATATATATATGAAGGGATGATAAAATACAATGTATATTTCCGCCTTAAATATGGCTTGGCCATCAAATATTGAAGAGACATTTCTCTTCATAACCATATTTTGATAATTAATTACCATTACTAATAGTTATAACCTATTTATTTACTATTTTATTGTTGTAACATTTCCTTCCCCTTAGGAAATATTTGTAACATTTACTATTTTAAGTATGAACTTGGTAAAGTTTTGTTTACACTTTTTCCACTTGTGTGATTGCTTCTTTTTACTATGTTTGTCGTCAATTGAACATACTCGACATACATGACGACATTAAATATTTTTGTTGTTGTTATTTCCAACATATTTTGTGTGAGTTCCCTTGAGCGGGCTCTTTGTGCTTATAATGCTCCTAAGAACATCAGTCTTATCTTGTGTGTGATATATATTATAGTTTCTTTCCTTGATGTTCTTTATAGAAGTCCTTGTGATGACATATGTGCTTCGTGCATTTGTTATTGTGATATTATTGTCAATGCATTGATCATCGTTATTGTTAGTAACATCAGCTTGGCTCTTATCACAATATTGGTCAAGATCATTTTTCTCCTTGTCATTTTCTTCATTACTAGGGTATGTTATATATTTGTCTTGCACAATATCTTGATTGATTCCATTACTCTCATCGGAAATGACATAATAGTCTATTGTATCTTCATATTTTACATTAGCTTGGGTGGTTTGTTCTATGAAATTTTCACATCCATCTTCATTTTCTTTAAACGTTTCGTCAATAGATTTCTTTATTTCATCTAAATCCTTAAGGATTTTCTTAAGGATATTTATGAATTCGTCACTATAAGATGCAATGGATGTTGTACAAGGGACTTTTGGGCCTAGAGGTAGGAAAGTTATTATTATATTTAATAATAATAATAATTTTGTTTTCAAAATTGAAATATTAAAACTTATATAATATATTTGAACCTAAGGGATGGTAGGTGGGAGTATGTGGATGAATAAGAACGTAATCTGAGCAAGGATACAGGAGAGCCAACAAAGGTCTATTGTAGAGTAGTCTAGATGCACTAGCATTTCAGGTTTTCTAAAAAAAAATGAAAGTCTCATGTGAGGCACAACCAAGACTAGTGTTAGATGAGGGAAATACCAGTACAATAATAAATAAGCAATGTGAAACATTACACAAAATAAAAGCATAAACAAATATAATTTATAACACATTCTTAACCATTAAACATCCATCAAACATCCAACACAACAAAATTTCACAGGAACCAAAACCATCATTTTTTATTATTCTTTTCACAGTAATATACAAACTATTACATCACTTGTACAACATCATAGGACAAACATCCATCACAAACACCTTACTAGACTTATATCTCTGGAAACTTCTCTCCTCCTGTCTTGGCCCTTCATGAATTTTATACAATTTACAATGGTTACTTTTGACCACATCAATATAGTTACAACCAAAATTCTCATACTCAAACACATTAATACCATGCTTATCTTTCATTGCCTCCTCCTGTGCAATTATTCATGTATTCATTGTCCATTGGTCTTTGGCTACCAGGTCTTCAAAAATGGAGGGGCCACATATCATTGAACTTGAGAATGGGATAAGCTTCTTGATCACCTATCCTAACTTAAAAAGTATTAGATAATAGATCCATTGCACCTAATAAAAGACCGTGTACCTTTTGTGTCAATGAGAACGAGCAAGATCGGTCTAGATCTGTGTAGGTTATAAGGCTCTCAAATGTGACACACATTTAGAAAAGCAAAAATATTGTGTCATACATAAATATATAATAAATATTCCATAGCTCATACAATTGACATTAATGAGTTGTGCAGTGTCTATTTGTTCTCCAAAATTATACTATTTTCATTTCGATCTAAGAAAGAAAAAAAATTTATAAATGGCATGGGCTCTTTGTATTAAGTCATTTTTTTGGATTACCAAATATATGAGTCACATTCAAAATCCCTATCTTTTTATCATGAAATACATATTGATGTAGATAAAGTTCAAGCAATTCTTCAATGGCTTATACTCATAATAGTCTCTTTGTTTGGAGAACTTGTAGGCATAATTTATTATTAGAGGAAGCTTGTCCATGATTTCTTATCACTTCTCTAATTACTAACCTTTGTAAGAAAGATTCTATCAATTTATTTATTTCATTACAAAGAGTTTAACATTGTTTGTTCATTTATTTATTTCATTACAAAATTTTTTAACAATGTTTGTTAGACCAATGTGATCCTTTTAGCATTGTCTTTGAAAGTAAACTTCAAGGAGTGATCTTAAATTACTTAATTTTGACTATCTTGCATGTGTTAGCCAAATTGCATTAATATCTCATTTTAAATACGGAAATAAATTCAGTTCTATAGAAATTACAATTTATGTTCAAATCCACAATAAGATTCAAGATCCTGGACAAACAATTATATACTCTTATCAAACTAATCTATAAAATATCTCAAATATAAAGATTTATATATCCAAAATAGAATTTACATTATATACTCTTGTCAAACTAATCTATTAAATATCCCAAATATACACATTTATATATCCAAAATACAATTTACATTACAACATTATTGCCATGTACTTTCAACACTAGAGACAATTAAGCTTTTTATATGATTTGTGATCATTATATCGTATTGCTCTACATAGACTCATGTAAATGTATAAAGTCATATATCCAAAAGGAAAAAGGAAATATATTGAATATAATAATTTAATAGTATTGTGATATCGATTCAACAAGGCTGCCATGTACATATATAGATATAGAAGTAAAAATTACCAATACACATTATATAAATTACATATAATACATATAGTTATTTTACTACATTGAACCTTTATTGGCCAACCTATTTTGCAATGTATTAACAACTTCATATTTAATTTTGTTGTAGTATTTGTTGCATCACTACTTTAGTTCATTATCTTTTATTGCTATGATCACTTCATGTCTTCTTAAAAATTCACTGTGCTGATATAGTCGTGCTCATAGCTAACTTTCTAATTCAGAAAAGGATCACATTCAAAGATTCTTGGTTCATCTTTTATTATGTTTGTCATTCTTTCTTATGACAAATCTATTCCTCTACAAATCCTCAAGCCCCAAAAATTCAAATCCTTATAGACAAAAAAAATAAAAGATAAAAAAATGAGTATGTCACTTTAAGTAAAGGTGTAGTTCTTTGGTGAAAAAATAGAAGACTGTCGTTCAAAAAATTAATGGTAAAGCCAAAATTCTTTTATGGTTTCTACCAATTTTGAAATCTCCTAGACATAGGTTTTTCCGTGTAGGTCCACTCACCATTTTGCACTAATAATATTCGAAAGCATCTTGTTAAAATAAAAAGAACTTATTTTATTATATTTTATAGATAAAGTGGAAGAAAACATGATGCAATACATATAATGCTCATATTCATAAATTATTCTTATATTGTCGTCATATTTAATATATTTCATTAATAATCTTTGGGTATGGCAAACAAATGATTATGTGTTGTTGTAAATATCCTTTTTTTTTGTAGAACCTAGTTATTGGGTTGAGAGATGCTCTACAGCCTAGTATGGAGAAGAGATCTTGTAATGTAATGTTTTGTAACGTTCCTCATGTAACTGTTGGCTATAAATATTATGATGGAGATGTTGTAAAGTTTTGTAACGTTGGCTATAAATTTTATGATGGAGATGTTGTAATGTTATGTAACGTTACTCATTGCTCCTAGAGGCACTCTACAGCCAGTATGGAGGAGAACTTGTAACTTTATGTAAGGTTGTAAATGTCCCTCTTGTAACGTTCCTTTTATAAACGCCGGCTAAAAATAATATTTCCAATTATGATGGAGATGAAAGTAAAAAAAGATAAATATATTTTGTTAACCATTAAAATAATAAGAAAAAAAAAAAAAAAAAAAAATCTAAACTATCGTCATAATAATAACCAAAGATTAAATACAAGAACGAGAGCTTAATTCTCGCTGACAAATATTATTTCCCACATCCATCCACTTAATCACACAAATAATATTACAATAGAAAATATACCAAAATTTTGCAGTTTATAAGGCAATGCACAGTACATGATAAACTTGTGCAGTCGGCGTTTGATGATTATGAATTTGTTTAATCTCAACACATAAAAATTAATGCCCTCGACTGCCGAGTTAGAGACATCGACGCGAGTCATTGACGCTCTTTACGGGGGAGCGAACAAAAGAAATTGTTCCCATGATTCGGATGGAAATTCCAAGGGCTATGAAAGCGATATTCAACGCCGACGCAGGATTGGTCACACTGGAGCGATAGATCTTGATATAGAAGACAAAGGGGAAAACGATTGAGATGCAGGTGCTATGGAGAGAGCCTGTGAGTGCCGAAGTACGGCAGAGTGCGAGCCATAGTGATAATGATGATCAGAATAATGGAGCTTATTGCGGCCATGACGGACGCTCTCCATCTGCATTGCAACCGGGATGAGCTCCAGGGCTTACTTTGTCATGGGTGTTATTACAGTTGCCCTTACAGTGCTATCTTAGTTACTATCAGGTGCTTTGGCATGTTTAGTGTTATCTGGTACTTTACATCAGCTCCGAACATCGTGGCATGCATGATGAATAGGTTTGTGTATATCATCGTTTTTAAGGGTATAGAGGGATCAAATCTTCTAGGTGTAAACTTCTTTTCATTTCAGGTATTATATTAAGAAGGTTTGCACTTCCGGAGATCTGATCTCTATCGACTCTTGATAGAGCCTGAGATTTACATTCAGGTTGGTTTAAACATTTCTAATTTAGAAAAAAAAATCATTTTTACTCCAAAATGAAAACCAAGTTTAAAGACTAACGAACAAAAAAATATATTAAAATTTCAAATTATTCAAATAAGATTTATATTACATCATACTTTATCATTATTTTAAAAAATTCACTGCTTTCCAAGGAAACCAATGTACTCTGACTATCCAATCATGTTTTATGTTACAATATAATTTTGTTATTATTTTACAATAATGCACTTCTCACCAACCTTGTAAATATATTTTTTACTCATTTTTAAATGTATTTATTTTTCATGCCTTAAATTGTTTAGAGACATGACAGCATGTCTAAAAGTGGAAGCAATGCCAAGCACTTTCCATTTCCGTTTAAGACCATGGAAAACAAAAAATTAAAAAGCACAAAACAACTAACAATTTTTGAAAGGCATATTATTGGTTACAATACATATAAATTCAATATTTATACAAGAGGTGGTATCGATGATACTAAGGAAAATTGACTACACACAACATCTATATCATCATATTTACCATAAATACAATCTAAACCATCACTATATTCAAATCAGTGGTGTAATGTCCCTCTATGCTTTTGATACCAATAAGTGTGGAAAAGTGGTAGAGTTTTTTTTTTCCTTTACTACAAAGGGGTTCAACCTGTTAGCGGCAACCTTTTCAAGGAATTTTCATATCCATTATATCAAAAACCATGTGCATAGCAAAAGAGTTAACCAACAATTTTCTTTAATGTGACTCGAGCATTATTTACATCCACCAGTATTGCATCATCATAGTGTCCGGAGAATGACTTGTTATGCCTACAATAAAACATTACGATAACAACCACAATTCTTTGACTATCATTTTGCAGTATTTCAGTGTAAGAACATGTGTACAGAAATAACAATAAGAAAGTAACATGTAGACACAACACAGAGACAAACATGAAAGTGACACCAGAGTACGTGGTTCACCTCATCCCGGAGGCTACGTCCACCAAAGCTTGTGTTATATTAATTCATTCAGTTTAGATTTACAAATTCATGGCACATCCTTTGCCCAATTCTCCACTGACAATTACCTTCCAATTACTCTTTCCTTCATTGTAGGTTTTGCCTGGCATATTCTTTAAATACCAGAATTATACAAGCTCACAGGTATTCTTGAGATAATTGCTGATACATTCTCGTTGTACCCAGAACTAGTCTGAGGCATGCATGTGCTCCCCTAAGGAAAAAATCTAACATCCACAGGGCATGTAGTCGGCAATTACAGACACAAATGCCTAAACTATTTTAACTTGCAGAATTAAAAAAAATCAGAGAATGCTTTCGCACTATGATCACAGAAGTAAGGGGATAAATTCCCGATCTGCAGCAAATAGACAATCAGCAGGCAATCGTGTGCATGTATTCCTAAATCAGAAATTAAAACATATCAGAGATTAATTAAGAAAATCTTATCCAAAGTACGACTGTAGATGCCACAGGTTTTCTGGTCTAACAATACCAGCCATGGTTATAATAACTTCCCCGACTGTTTATTCACATTCAACCCATTTAAAAGGGGATAATGGGAAAACGTCCGAAAATAAGAACACACCTATATACATCAGGTTCAAATCTTGTAATCGATACACATACGACAGGTGAGAAGTAGATTGGGATATCTACATCCATAAATATGATATGAACCGAAATAAAATAACATCGATCAAAATGTAAATAAACATGGAGGACCTCCAATGATCTCTCATCTCAAAGCTTTCTTCCTAGCTCTAAATTTTTCCAAGTATAAACCCTAGTATTGTTTACGAGATCCAAACCATGTGCATTTACAATTTACCGCTATCAACAATTCCTTCATAACTAAAAGAGATCAAAGTTAAACCACAACAATGTTTTTCCCGATCCCGACTTATATAATTTTCACTATGTTTCAATATTAGTGACTCTTCGACGTAAAACGAAAAAACACAACCACCAGATCGAATCCATATAAACCTTCTTTGGATCTAAACTCAGATCCAGTCCTTTTTCTGTTTTCCTTCCTTTTATCAAAACACAAGGATTGATTACCTCAAAAATTGCAGAGGTCGTGGCTGAACAAAAAGCAGACATCCTATCGCAGATATAATTTTCCTCATCAAAATGCAAACGATAACGAAAAACAATGGATATGCCCATCAATTAAATACACATCAATTTTCAAACCGTATAACCAAGATCCCATTAGCGTGGATCCTATTTCTGGCATAATATTTAACAAGACGCCTAAAAGGACCATAAATTCGGGCTGTGATTTCATATCCAAGCTCACCCATGAAAGAAAGATGCACAACATCTCGCTGAGTAGAAAAAGGAAAAGAAAATACCTAGTTTCAACCAAAACTCAGTACCAAGCCAACAGAATCGCAACAAAATCCTGAATTAGACTTTAACAATCAACAAGATAGCTCTCCATAAAACGAACAGAACGATTCCTTATGAAATCGTGACCATCCTTGGGCTTCATGAGCATGATTTCAACCTATATATTTCATATCTCAATCCCAATGGCAGAAAAATAAATTGACCTATGACAGATCTTAGCGTTCCCCATCCCCAAGCAACTGCTCGCCTCCAAAGTGAACCCAGAAAATGCTAGATCCAGGATATGGACAAGTACTTACTCATGTATTACAGCAATAGCATTTACTGAATCGACCAGCGCCTTAGATGAATGCCGGCCAGATCTGGACTTTGGCTCTCGCTCCACCGTTCTCCAAACTCCATCATTAATGGAATTGTGTATAAATGCAATTTATTTTAAAACGCATACTAAGAAAGCAAGCAAGGGTTGCCGTATGATTTGCATTTCCGGATCATAAGAGAAAACACAACAAGGAGTGGATTTTTGAGCTTCCCATTTCCTTCCTAATAATCCAGGTCGCATACCCCAAAACGTTTGCCTACGCGCTGGCAAAGTTTAGTTCTGAATGTTATATAGATGAAAAACGCAGGTATTCAATTATTCACAGATGGGGTTAAAATGTATTTCACATACACTGGATCTACTTTAATGGGAAATCATCCATGCACATGCAGAGTTTAGATCTATAAAATTCATAGTTCAGATCTATAGTTTTAATATGCCGAACATCTCATTTTTCAACTACCAGTGATGAAAAGGAGCTTTGCTCATAATCCCAACCATCGAATCCACTCACCTAAAAATTTCAGGATCATAAGAAATGGAAAGAGAAAAGAGATGCATTCCTAGCACGGGCAACAGCGATTGAGATTGATCGATGCCCCAGTAATCAGGCTAGCTAGCATTGAAAAACAAAAAATAAACTTCACGTCATAAGTGAAAGAGGCTAGATTTAACTCGCAGAAAAATAAAACTAGGTCATGCATACCTAGGATCTTCAGCTTCAAGACCTTCGCTTGCAAAGCTATGGAGATCCTTTTGAATCTGCAGAGAGGATTTCCCTTGGAACACCAGAAAAATCTCCTGAAGAACGCAGAAAGCCAAACTTATCGAGGACGTAGAGGGCTAGGGTCCTGAAAAACGTATAGAGCCCAACTCATGGAAGGCGCAGAGGTTTTTTTTTTCCTGATTGTTCTCTCTCTCTGCTCCGGCAGATACCTTACCAAAATCCGCCCCCCGTTTTTTCCCCAACAATGAGGATTTATTCTCTTCCCCACCCTAGCGATTCCATGATTCGTGCTTACAAATTCCTGGTAAGCTGCCACCATGGGCGTTCAGTCAAGGCCAGAAAATAAGGCCTCCAAAAATGGGGCATTCATGATCAACGATTATTGGCTTAAATTCAGCCATGACATCTCCTAAAAATTCTACGCAAGTCCCGATTTTCCATAACGCCTCCACCGTTAAATATTTATTACCCTAGGTGAAATAAATTGGCGTAGCTTTTCTTCCACCAATATAAAATCATATACATGATTCTTTGGTATCATTTGCTGTTCAACT
>LPNX010077978.1:25402-66228 GCA_001517045.1 Pseudotsuga menziesii | reverse complement strand
AACCTCATTCTCGTGAGGGTTTCTACTGTTCGAGGATGCATTTATGTCTCATTTCTTCAGTCGTAGTCGCTCTTAGGTATTCGGGGTGCCAGGGGGATCTTACAAGTGGAATCATTTAGTGTTGTATGTGGCCATATCTAAACATATGCGATGGAAACCATTAGCATGCCTAATAGGGTTTTGTGGTTACCTATTTTCATTTTCATACTATAAATGGTCATTGCTAGTTGAAGATAAGTTCATCCCTTTAAATATGATGTTTTCCATTACTAAAACAAATCTTCAATTTTGATGAATAAAACCTTATAATTGTATCAAACAACAATAAAATAAGAACATGTTTAGTTGTCTTTGCTATGACTCATTTATCCACAACAAATGAGCACACTAATTAATTTGACTCAATAACCAGAAGTTTCATGATATTATTTACCATTGTTCCACAATACATATAGAATATGCATCTCTAACATGCTCGAAACACTGACATCATGCTGAAATTTGAAGTTAAAAATGCAACACTAACATAAGAATCCTAACAATAATGAATCGAGACAGCTAATGTTGAGTAGGTGAGCAATATGGCAAGGGAATCCATAAAGAGGGAAATTGATTAGTATTTTATGGTACATATGTATATTTATAGGTATTTTTCATTTCATTATAGGGTATTGGTTCCAAATAAGTTGTGTTGTATTGCTATCCATCACATTAATTTATTTAACATTTTGAGGCATGTTTAAAAATGTGTCTTTCATTTGTTGAAGTTTAATCGCATTTATATAGAATTTGGATCTATTCATTTCTTATATTGTATTAATTACAAAAATGTTTTAACATGTTCTCTATTTCTCATATTGTGAGGAGATATAAATATTGGGGTTGCATCCCATGATTGTTAGAACAATTAGTTGGGTGACCATGAAGGGATATAAAATGAGTGCTCAAATCCTCTATATATGAAATGAGGAATTGAATCCATTATGAGTAAGAATCCTCCACCAATTTTGTGGAATTGCTCTACTCCTTCTTCTACGTCAAAACACCCTACCTATAAAATATCAAGACCTAGCCTCTTATACAATGTTGTGTTTTATCTCTCCTTGTTTCTTGTTGAGAAACCTTGACACTTTGTTTCTCGTTCTACTTATTCATATTGCAAATTTTCATATTTACTGCATCCTAGGGGATTACTAAGGGTTATTTATTCATATTGTAAGCTTTTAATTATATTAGGGTAAGCATCAATAGTTCTCAACATTGCATTTAAATATGAGTTTTATTTTTTTAATTTTATGGTGTCATTTGAATTAGTGATATTTCCAAAATGTTAATGATACTTTCATTTATTAGTAGGGTTAATGAAGTATTAGGTTGTCCACAAAAGTTTTGTTCTTATTGTGGTCTTAATGGCATATTGAACCTATGAAAAGGGGGTGAAGCCAGGTGCAAGTACCAAGACGATTCCGTAGAATGCTATATGCCAAAAGTTTGACAATGAAGAATTTCATTGCAAAGGCGCCCTAAATTCTCCTTGTTATGATACAACTTAGAAAAGTGGAAATAGTTATATCATATTGTCATGATGCATTTTTGACAATTTTGAATAGATTTATCACTTTGCATTCATAAACATTATGTTTAGAGGAAACTCATAAGGTTTGAAACAAAATAGGAAAATACACTTTGAACTCCTTTCTAGAAAATTTAATTATGTGAAAAAATTAGGTAAATTTTATGCTAGATTCACTTTGGAATTTATTTGCATGGAACAAATCTCTTGGTTTGATTTAGTAGGAAAAATTGTGTACTTACATTGGCCTTTTTAGTGTAGATTAAATGAGAAATAAATTATGTTGGATTGAGGGAGGATGAAAATGGTAGTTTAAATGATAGAGATGTGTGGGAAATTGTAGGATTGAACTAATTCATCCAATGAATCTACATTTAGGTCAGATGTTCTTGATGGAAATATTGAGTGTGGAGAGCTATGGTATGGTGTCAACGGTATCCATGGTGAGTTCAATCAAGGAGAGAATTTGGGTCATGTGTTAAGGAGTGTACATTCCTCCAATGAAAATTTAATGGTGTTTTTACTCATCTTTTTTTACTCTAACATAAGTAATAAATCATTACCACATCAACATTAAAGTTTTGGACAAATTTCAATATAAACTAAAGGGTTTAAATTATTCATAAAATCTTTGATGTCTGTAATGTACCCCTTAAACCTCAATGCCAACATGAGTAAATAGAAAGGGCAAGACAATTTTTTTTGTTATCAATGTTACTTTAAAATGAGTCAATCATGCTAGTGTCAACTTTACATGGCCATTTAAAATCAATAACGTCAAGACTATACGCATAGAAAGACAAACGTTTGACAATTATATCCATATTTTCATCAAAACAAACATGCAAATTTACATCCAATTTACTAGGCTCTCTTGATTATGTAAACCCCAACATATTTATTAATCTCCTAGGGCGACCTACTGAGATGTATAATTTTTCGTGTCATTAGATAACACATTCCCATGCTCTTTTTAACCTTGAGTAAAAGAAAACATTTTCGTACCACATTTATGCAACATAAAGGGCATGTAACTAACTTCAATTCCAGGATCCATTGTGTTATTAACTGGTGTAAAATTAGCGGTTTTAAAATCCCAAATCTATAACCATGACGTGTCTACTGTCAAAGGCGCATAGATATATCATTACCATTCCAATAAGCAAAGGTGTTCCAATTAAGGACTCTTAATTTTTGGCTCCAACTAATGACCCATAAGAGATATACCCTTATCCGTATCCATTTGTAATCTTCAACCATCCATGTATTAGTCATGATGAAGACCACAACTGAATTTGAGTTTCAATAAATTATCTTCATAACTTGGAGAAGCATAGTCCACAAGAGTCTCGTCTTCATAGTGCCATTTAATATTTGTGTGCATATGAGAATCATTACTAATAATGTTTCAAAATTATCATTCTTCAATGTTTTAATTAATTGACAAGACTGCACAACAAAGAAAAAGTACGAAGAACAATACCAATAAATTTTACAACATTTAAGCACAAAGACGAGAAGGACACCAATGTATGTGGTTCGCCCAATCCCTGCGCTACGTCCACTAAACTGTCACATCCTGTGACATTTATTTTATTAGAAGATTACAATCTGCAACAACAAGACTGTTGGCTTACATTTTGTCATATCCTAAAAGTCTCCCTCTTCACAGAATATCTTATCGGCTGTTAGAACACTATCTAATCAATTCACTCTTGTGAACAAACTCTCATTCTATTCTAATGAGCCTCTTTTGAAACAAACCAGGATTCATCATTGCTTTATAAAACAATACCCAAATCTACAAATGTTGGGCCTCTACAAATACATGTAAGAAAAATGCTCGGAACTAGAGCATGTCTATACCTTACATATTGTAAGCATTTTGTTACAACCTATAACTATACTAACATAGTAATATTCCTTTACCTATATTACTGCTTATCACCATCGCTTTCATATCCTAGTATATCTATGCTAACAAAAGGATATTTCTCACCATGAATGGGTATACGTTATTTAGTTCCATTTACCAATCAATACTATAGAGGTAATAGTACAACGGCTTACATGAAATGTATATATAATATCTCTGATATACATATATAGATTTCAAAACAATTTGCTTCCCACTCTAAAGGGGATTCGACTTCAATCTTTAATTGAGGATGTTAGTGTGAGTATGTGTTCAATACATAAATTGGTTCCATTTTCCACCTCCCCAGATTTCTTGGCAGGTAGCTCTAAATTATAACATCCAGTTTCTGATAAAATGAAAAACACTTATAATAAAAAAGGCATAAGCTTTAGAGCATAATGCGGGTAATGAATGCTCGGCTATAAGTATAGCTTCCAAATCTATGATAAGATTCACACTGGCAAAGAGAAAACCCACTTCAAGGACCACACCGGAGAAATGGAGGGTTCTAAATCCAGATCCACGCTGGGAAATGGAATACTTTATTTCTAGATCGGCACAACTGTCACATCCAGGTCTGTTGTATGGAAAAAACGCAGACTCCCTTTTCAATCTAAAATGCAGAGGATATCATACCTTGCTAATCCAGTTCAGATCACGATTTAGCTCATGATGAGAGTAATGAAATAAAATAAGGGAAGGGCAGATCAGAACGCAGCACACACCCAAACCACTGCTGAATCCATACTAAGAACCGCAAGCATTCATAAAATAAAACAGGGACACTGGCATACCTGAATGAAATCTCATTTCATCATTCTGCTAGATCTGTATCAACATCCAACATACTCAACCGCGCCTTCAAGATTTTAAAATCATGAGAATAACAGGCCTGCAACTAGCTGAAGGAGATCTAGTGGTTTGGATACACGCAGCAACAAATGATCGAAAGGAATCCACACGTAGAGGTTATGACTCCATTGAACACAGATATCATTCTATGTCAACACATATCTCGCTCCCAAACATGCAGATCGTATTTCCCAAGCCCATATCCTATCTTTCAAGACGCAGAGGTTTTCCTTCCCCATACTCTCACAATCCACCCCAAAAACCATTCTCGAGGAGGTTTTTTTTTTTTCCTCTTCCGATTGCAGAGAACTATTTCCCCCTCCTTAACACGCAGGGATCCTCTTTTTTTTATTTCCAAAACATAGCGCCCTTCCTTAAATACAAAGCTTCTATCCAATAAAGACGTAGAGAGCATCTTTTCTCTCTCCCTTACCCACCGAACCCCGTCTCTTTATGCGAAACGCAGTCATAAAAATATGCCATGAACTGATACTTTCCCCTAGCAGGCACAGTGATTCCCTCAGAAATTCACGCCCTAGTAATTAAAAGTCCTCCACTCCCTTGGTAATGGTTTTCTTACTGGCCTCCAAAATCTCTTACAAAAATAATCCCCTGAAAACAGTTGTTCAACAGATTTCAAGGAGGTCATGAGGTAAAAATATACTAATTAAAATCTTTATGATTGTGGTAATTCCTCCATTTCTAGAAACTACACAATACTTCCTAAAATATAATCTATGAAAACCTTCAAAGGTTACAACCGAGATATGTGTGACTCTTACACATTCTTCCAGCAATAAATCAGAGAATAACTGGTTACTAATAGCGTGTGTTGTTTCCTGGGCGTCAAAAGCGATTGGAGGAGAACCTGCTTTTTCCGTAAATACACATACTTTTCTCAACTTGTTTTTATACAAAGTAGTAATTTCCTCAACGATGTGGCTCTATAATAGTCAATAGGACTATTATTGTCCCAAGGTAGGGATCTTTAGAGGATTTCCATTTTTAATTAAATCTAATATGACTATAATATATATATATATATATATAGATATTTAAAATTGGATAAGGCTTAAGCTTCTTAGTATAGGTTCTCGGAAAATTCTTGGCATTTGATGCCTTAAGGCGTAATAGGTAAGGTTATCATAAAGCGCTAAAAAAAAAAAGTGATTTAGCCCACTCAGGAATCACCTCAACCTAAGGTGACGCCTAGGAGCTTAAGTTGTTTTTAAAATTATAGTCTTCTTTCAATTTTCAAGGTTCACTCAACATTTTAGCCTTGCCCCATAGTGAATTTAGTTTCTTACCGCTTAAGTTGTGTTCAGGTCTTAAGTCTTCCTAAGATTATAACTTAAGCTAGTACTCCACCTACCAAAAGGGTTCTGCTGGTGGGGCCTTGGCCTTGAGCTCCTCACCAGAGAATAAGTACAATACATTGAGAAACACAAATTACTTAGAGGTGTATAAGAGGGACATTACAATGTCAATCACCTTCCTTCATTCATATTTGTTGAGAAAATGCACAAACTACTCTACAAAAGGCATGCCAACTTCAGTTGTAACCTTGTTTCTTATTGGTAACCACAATGGTACTTTCTTTTGTAATTAGTAGGTAAACCAACAAAACCTTCCTTCCTATCATCCTAATGTTTTTCAAGGAATTTTGTAAAGAGTATTGTCTATCTGATGGAGCATATATTGAACCTGAACTTGGTATAGGATTCTTGGAGGATATATTGAATTCTTTCAATATATATCAAGTTATTAGTAGCCAATTCATCTACGAATTCCAACCCCACATTACTATCATAATAGGAACTAATACCTTCGTCAACCATGATTTTGTCCAAGAAGACTTCTAAACCTCACTAAATTTTATTGGTGCAACTCAAAATAGAGAAGAAGTGACCATCTTATCTATTTGTAAACATATTCGTAAGTGAGCAAGAGAATAACCGGATACCTGTGTACCTACATGCTCGGGTCTCACATTGAACTGACAAGGTGTTGGGTCATCTTCGTTGTGATTTTGAGCTAATGTTCTAGCCTCCCCTACACAACTCTAAGGTCAGTAGACATGTAGTTCCAAAGTAAAACATGTAGGAGTGTTTTGAGCCCAATTAGGCCCTAGTGTTTCAACTCTGGCTCTGATACCATATGTAATGTACCCCTTGTACCTCAATGTCATTATGTGTGAAAAAGGGTAAGATTTTGCTTCAACTGTTAACTGATGAATGAGTCAATCCTGTTAGTGGTATATTTTACAAGGCATCCCAATGAAGTGTGTCTAATTAAATTCAAAATTTCAACTACATGCATTGTAAAACTATCATTTGACCGTTTGCTTCCCTCCTCCTCTACAGAATAACCAAACATACCATTTGCATACAATTCACTTTTAGATCACTATTGATAAACATAAACCAAGCATGATCATTATTCCTTCCAGTATTAACATCATTAAGCAATCCACTCATTGGCAGAGTATTTTAGGTGTGGAAATTAATCTATCATATACTCAATTGTTCTCTTGATCATTTGACTAACAACATGGATCTCCCTTAAGGGATTAATGATTTTATTAGTTGTAAATCTTTAGCCACTACACTATCCACCATCAAGATTCCTAATTTCTGGGCTATCATCCTTTTAAATAAGAATGATCAATTCGACAGACTATTCATTGTCTAATCCAATAGTGAATGGTGTAAGATAGATTTTTACTTCAATCAATAATAGATATTATAACCTTCAATGGTGTAACACTATACTCCCTTTAATGACTATATTCTTGAAAGCACATCCCCGAAGATACTTTCATAATCACAAGAATTACAACAACATAGTTCCCTAATTTTGACCTACCATGCGTACGATAAAATATTGGGATACCACTAATATTTTCTGATCATATTTTACAGCACTATGAACCATTTGCAGAATGACATCATATGCACAAAATAAATATAAGGAAGCAAAACATTCAAACACATGAAAATAGACAGACAAAATGTACGTGGTTCACCCAATCCTCGGGCTACATCCACAAAAAGGTCACATCATGTGACATCTATTTCATTAAAAAGTTACAGTCCGCAACATCAATGTTTCCATGATTCTTTCTATTAATGTCGTAGACTCTCAAAGTACTCTAAAAATAACACTAGAATTTGATGGTATTGAATCCAGATAGTTCAATTGTCAAACCTTTGTGCAACCTGAAATGGAATAGTGTTTGTAACCAGGTTTGAACTCAAGGATGGGGCCTTCCTTAATTTTTCCTTTTTTCATACATTTACTAACAGCTCATAGCTTATTTTCCCTTATCCAATCAAGGCATGAAAATACAAAAGAACATTAGAACCCCCCCCTTAAACTTATGTTTCAATCTATTTATGATGGGGTATCAACTCGTGACAAAGTTCGAGGTGATGTGTAAGAATACAATATATATATATAATACACAAGTATAATGTATACCTTAAGTTCCACCTGCGCAGCTCCCATATATAATTCACTTCTAAATTCATCCATATACTTATATATATACCCTTATATATTTCACATTCCACATCTAATTCACCTCCTCATATTTGCAGCTGTGTAAATATAAGAGACATCGAGGAAAACATCTAACATGAACACAAGAGGAGAGCTAACTCCCAGTACATAGGGAAAAGGGCAACGACTAGCCGATCTAAAACTGAACATGGTCTACAGTAGAGGCTACCTCAAGTTCGTAGAGGAAAGAGGGTAAAGGTTTGACAACCTTAAATCTCCCCATGGTCTAAGGCGCAGCTTTGTCAATTTCCAGGACGTACAAAGGTAAAATTATGACAGCCTTAGGTCTGCGCATAATCTAGGGCGCGGGTATGTCAATTTCGTAGAAGCAAAAATACCATAAGCATCCCAATGTTCTGAGATTACAGACTGTATATAACCATCTCCACAATCAAACGGAGCCATCAAAATAACAGAAAGGTGGTTATCTAGGATGAAGACTCTAGATCCATGGAACTAGTTCGCACAGAGGTTTGGGAACCCATTTCTACATAAATTTTTGGTCTATCATAAATAAAACCCAATAAACCAATCCATGCTCACCACAAAATGGAGGGAGATGAGAAACTGTATACAACATTTCTGGTTTTGGTAAAGTTCTAATCACTGTCGCGAGGTACTAAAAGGAAAAGAAAGATTGGAGATCGAGATTTAGATCTAGACTACAAGTACTGGAAATCACAGTACTATTCATATCTCGATTCCAGTGTACTCAATGTGCCTTGAATTCTTAAAATAAAATAGAAAATATTATGAGCACCCTACCATGCGATTCTCTTCATATCTACCCACATTATAGCAAGTAGCGTTTCCCCAAAGTATATGATAATACATTGCAGCATCTTCTTTAAATTTTCCAGCACCCTTGAATAATAATAAACTACTAGCAGGGTCTTAGCACAACATTCTCTTCAGAATTTAAAAAAGAAAATTATTGGCATGATCAAAACAAACCAATCACAGGCCAAATAAAAAGTTACGGGTCTAGATCTATTACTCAAATTCTCATGCAAAGTGTCATCCCATATGTCGGCAGCTAGCTATACCCTTCCAGATGGTGCCCTTGCTTCCTCTAAAATTCAACGGATGGTGTCCCAAAGGGTTGTGGAGAAACCACCCACGCTTCCTTTAGGAAAGCATGGAGGTCCCCATAAAACTTGCATAGGTTTATCCCCAAACCATGCGCTTCTCTCAATTCAGGATGTGCACAACATTTTTTTTTTCCACATGAAGAGGCTGCGCCCCCTTAAGAAAATTTCTTGACATTTACATAACTAAATGAAAAATGGATCTTCTCCCACTGCGCACTGAAATCCCATGAGTCTGGCAATAAAGTTGTCACTATTTTTGCAGGGGCGGCCTTCCTAAATTTTGGTTGTCCAGAAAATTCCTACAGGCATGAGTCTCGCCCAAAATGGTCTTTCCCCTTCTTACTACCTTTAAATTAATGAACATGAATTTCTGGTAATGCCTTCATAGTCGGAGGCTCTAATTTAGGATAAAATGAAACCCCCATAATCAACGTCCCTCCAATTACATGTACAAAGCAATGCTCCATTGTAGGGTTCTTTATACAAGAGATTCCTTTCAATATATGTGCTATGCCATTAAATATAATATTCTTATATATCTATATATCTATATATGTAAATGTATGAAATAACTGCTCCATGTATGTACATATATACATGACGCTCCTCATATATACTACTCATATATATATATATATATATTCATGCATGCATAAGACAATGCTCCATTTTATGCATATGTCCTTTATATGTATTTTTATACATAAGTTCTTTTATATCGCTATTATATATAATACTCTTAGATATATATATAGATACATGCATCAATAATGCTTCATTATTATCTATATATGATTTTATATATAATTATCTGAAGTTCCTTTCAATTTAATCTCTTCGTGGTTTTTCCCTTGTTCTTTTCGTTACACTTACAACTACTTGCCCCTTTTGTATCACAGTCGATAAGATGGCAATTCTCCTTTGCCATAGCTTAATTATACTTATAGCTAATGGCTAGGCTAGGGTAGTTATTTTGGGCTAATTGTTGCAGTAAATTCGGAATCCCTAACCATACTCTTTTGCCCTTATCTGTTCAATTTTCCCATCGTTAATATGTGTCTACGACCTAAACCTCCGACTTGGAACTTAGGTTGTGTTAATTTCAAGGTCTTACTGGTGGGGCATTAGGCTTGGGCTCCTCACCAGAAGACGAATACAATAATATTCAAAAGTTTACAGAGCATTCAGGGGTTCACAAGAGGGACATTACAGTAAAGGTGTAGTTCTTTGGTGAAAAAATATAAGACTCTCGTTCAAAAAATTAATGGTAAAGCCAAAATTGTTTCATGGTTTCTACCAATGTTGAAATCTGCTAGACATAGGTTTTTCCGTGTAGGTCCACTCACCATTTACATAAATACTCCCACCTAATAATATTCGAAGAACATGATCACCTTGCACTAATAATATTCGAAAGCATATTGTTAAAATAAAAAGAACTTATTTTATTATATTTTATAGATGAAGTGGAAGAAAACATGATGCAATACATATAATGATCATATTCATAAATTATTCTTATATTGTCGACATATTTAATATATTTCATTAATAATCTTTGGCTATGGAAAACAATTGATTATGTGTTGTTGTAAATATCTTTTTTTCGTAGAACCTAGTTATTGGGTTGAGAGATGCTCTACAGCCTAGTATGGACAAGAGATCTTGTAACGTAATGTTTTGTAAGGTTCCTCATGTAACTGTTGGCTATAAATATTATGATGGAGATGCTGTAAGGTTATGTAAGGTTGGCCATAAATTTTATGATGGAGAGGCACTCTACAGGAGTATGGAGGAGAAATTGTAACTTTATGTAAGGTTCTAAATGTTCCTCTTGTAACGTTCCTCTTATAAACGTCAGCTAAAAATAATATTTCCAACTATGATGGAAGTCAAAGTGAAAAAAGATAAATATATTTTGTTAACCATTAAAATAATAAGAAAAAATAAAAAACAAAAAAATCTAAACTATCCTCATAATAATAACCAAAGATTAAATACAAGAACAGGAGCTTAATTCTCACTCACAAATATTATTTCCCACATCTATCCATTTAATCACACAAATAATATTACAATTGAAAATATACCAAAATTTTGCAGTTTATAAGGCAATGCACAGTACATGATAAACTTGTGCAGTCGGCGTTTGATGATTATGAATTTGTTTAATCTCAACACATAAAAATTAATGGCCCCAACTGCCGAGTCAGAGTCATCGACGTGAGTCCCTGACGTTCTTTATAGGGGAGCAAACAAAAGAAATTGTTCCCACGATTCGGATGGAAATTCCCAGGGCTATGAAAGCGATATTCAACGCCAGCGCAGGATTGGTCACGCTGGAGTGGAAGATCTTGATATAGAAGATAAAGGGGAAAACAATTGAGATGCAGGTGCTATGGAGACAGCCTGTGAGTGCCGAAGTACGGCAGAGTGAGAAGCATTACGAGAATAATTATCAGAAGAATGGAGCTTATTGCGGCCCTGACGGACGCTCTCCATCTGCATTGCAACCGGGCTGAGCTCCAGGGCTTACTTTGTCATGGGTGTTATTACAGTTGCCCGCACAGTGCTATCTTAGTTACTATCATGTGCTTTGGCATGTTTAGGGTTATCTAGTACTTTATAGCAGCTCTGAACATCCTGGCATGCATGATGACCGGGTTTGTGTATATCATCGTTTTCAAGGGTCTAGAGGGATCAAATCTTCTAGGTGTAAACTTCTTTTCACTTCAGGTATTATATTCAAGAATGTTTGCACTTTCGGAGATCTGATCTCTATCGACTCTTGATAGAGCCTGAGATTTAGATTCAGGTTGGTTTAAACATTTCTAATTTAGAAAAAAAAATCATTTTTACTCCAAAACGAAAACTGAGTTTAAAGACTAACAAACAAAAAAATATATTGAAATTTCAAATTATTCAAATAAATTTATATTAAACATCATACTTTATCATTATCAAGGAAAGCAATGTACTCTGACTATCCAATCATGTTTTATGTTACAATATAATTTTGTTATTATTTTACAATAATGCACTTCTCACCAACCTTGTCAATTTATTTTTTACTCCTTTTTAAATGTATTTATTTTTCGTTCCTTAAACTGTTTAGAGACATGGAAGCATGTCAAAAAGTGGAAGCAGTGCCAAGCACTTTCCATTTCCCTTTATGACCATGGAAAATAAAAAATTAAAAAGCACAAAACAACCAACAATTCGAAAGGCATATTATTGGTCACAATATATATAAATTCAATATTTATACAAGAGGTGGTATCGATGATACTAAGGAAAATTGACTACGCACAACATCGATATCATCATATTTACCATAAATATAATCTAAACCATCACTATATTCAAATCATTGGAATCATTTAGTGTTGTATGTGGCCATATCTAAACATATGCGATGGAAACCATTAGCATGCCTAATAGGGCTTTGCGGTTACCTATTTTCATTTTCATACTATAAATGGTCATTGCTAGTTGAAGATAAGTTCATCCCTTTAAATATGATGTTTTCCATTACTAAAACAAATGTTCAATTTTGATGAATAAAACCTTATAATTGTATCAAACAACAATAACATAAGAACATGTTTAGTTGTCTTTCCTATGACTCATTTATCCACAACAAATGAGCACACTAATTAATTTGACTCAATAACCAGAAGTTTCATGATATTATTTACCATTGTTCCACAATACATATAAAATATGCATCTCTCACATGCTCGAAACATTGACATCATGCTGAAATTTGAAGTTGAAAATGCAACACTAACATAAGAACCCTAACAATAATGAATCGAGACAACTAATGTTGAGTAGGTGAGCAATATGGCAAGGGAATCCATAAATAGGGAAATTGATCATTATTTTATGGTACTTATGTATATTTATAGGTATTTTTCATTTCATTATTGGGTATTGGTCGCAAAGAAGTTGTGTTGTATTGCTATCCATCACATTAATTTATTTAACATTTTGAGGCATGTTTAAAAATGTGTCTTTCATTTGTTGAAGTTTAATCACATTTATATATAATTTGGATCTATTCATTTCTTCTATTGTATTAATTACAAGAATGTTTTAACATGTTCTCTATTTCTCATATTGTGGGGAGAAAAAAATATTGGCGGTGCATCCCATGATTGTTAGAACAATTAGTTGGGTGAGCATGAGGGGATATAAAATGAGTGCTCAAATCCTCTATATATGAAATGAGGAATTGAATCCATTATGAGTAAGAATCCTCCACCAATTTTGTGGAATTGCTCTACTTCTTCTTCTACTTCAAAACACTCTACCTATAAAATATCAAGACCTGGCCTCTTATAAAATGTTGTGTTTTATCTCTCCTTCTTTTTTGTTGAGAAACCTTGACACTTTGTTTCTCGTTCTACTTATTCATATTGCAAATTTTCATATTTACTGCATCTTAGGGGATTACTAAGGGTTATTTATTCATATTGTAAGCTTTCAACTATATTAGCGTAAGCATCAATAGTTCTCAACATTGCATTTAAATATGAGTTTTACTTTTTTAATTTTAGGGTGTCAATTGAATTAGTGATATTTCCAAAATGTTAATGATAATTTCATGTATTAGTAGGATTAATGAAGTATTAGGTTGTCTACAAAAGTTTTGTTCTTATTGTGGTCTTAATGGCATATTGAACCTATCAAAAGGGGGTGAATCCAGGTGCAAGTACGAAGGGGATTCCATAGAATGATATATGCCAAAAGTTTAAGATTGAAGAATTTCATTGCAAAGGCGCCCTAAATTCTCCTTGTTATGATACAACTTCGACAAGTGCAAATAGATATATCATATTGTTATGATGCATTTTTGACAATTTTGAATAGATTTATCGCTTTGCATTCATAAACATTATGTTCAGAGGAAACTCATAAGCTTTGAAACAAAATAGGAAAATACACTTTGAACTCCTTTCTAGAAAATTTAATTATGTGAAAAAATTAGGTACATTTTATGCTAGATTCACTTTGGAATTTATTTGCATGGAACAAATCTCTTGGCTTGATTTAGTAGGAAAATTTGTGTACTTACATTGGCTTTTTTATTGTAGATGAAATGAGAAATAAATCATGTTGGATTGAGGGAGGATGAAAATGGTAGTTTAAATGATAGAGATGTGTGGGCAATTGTAGGATTGAACTAATTCATCCAATGAATCTACATTTAGGTCACATGTTCATGATGGAAATATTGAGTGTGGAGATCTATGGTATGGTGTCAACAGTATCAATGGTGAGTTCAATCAAGGAAATAATTTGGGTCATGTGTTAAGGAGTGTACATTCCTCCAACGAAAATTTAATGGTGTTTTTACTCATCTTTTTTACTCTAACATAAGTAATAAATCATTACCACATCAACATTAAAGTTTGGCACAAATTTCAATAAAAACTAAAGGGTTTAAATTATTCATAAAATCTTTGATGTCAATCCCCTTCCTTCATTCATATTTGTTGAGAAAATGCACAAACTACTCTACAATAGGCATGCCAACTACTCTAGTCTAGTCGTATTTGAAATCACTATATTTTTATCACGGAATACATATTGATCTAATGAAATTTCAAGCAATTCTAGATTGGTTTATGCTCATGATAGTCACTTTGTTTGGTAGGATCGTAAGCATAATCTATTATTGTAGGAAGCTTGCCCACAATTTCTTATCACTTTTCTAATTACTAACCTCTATAAGAAAGATGTCATCAATTTGTTTATTTCATTAAAAAAAAATTGACAACATTTATTAGATTAATGTGATCATTTTAGCATTGTATTTGAAAGCGGACTTCAAGGAGTGAGCCAAAATTACCTAAGTTGACTATCTCGCACGTGTTAGCCAAATTGAACTAATATCTCTTTCGGAAATAAACTCAAATATCTTAAAATTATAATTTATATTCAAATCCACAATGATAAAATATTATAATAGAGAGAGATGGCTTCTTTTAAAAACTCAAAAACCTCTTATTTTTAAAAAATAATAATAATAATAAGGAAAAAAGTGGAAAACGAGGTCTTTTTTTTCCTACCCATTGAAACCTAACCAACTCTAATTTATTAAAAGAACACCCACTTAGGCTACTCGTTCCATTCCACCACATATCCAAGGATATCCCCAGTAGCATGAGTCTTTATCCAACTGCCAATGGAAAAGATTGGTGAATCAACTAGTGGCTACGCTAGCTAGTCCCAACGCTTCCAAAAGGATGTTTGAGAAAGGCCAACAATCAGCAGCTGTCAACAATGGATATCAACTAGACCATCAAATTGGCACCCTTTAAGACTGAATTCGACGTTTCCATGTGGACGGGCTCTATCACTCAAGAAACAGTTCATTGGCGATGTAATGGTTGCAATTTTTTAGCAAATGGGACCCAACATCACCGGGTGATCCACAAAGAATGCACGATAATGGAGATACATCCCAAGCGTCTTGAATAAACTCATCAGCGTGAAATTTTCCCTTGATATAAGCTGTCAAACGAAACGTGGGTCCAAGCTCCATGCTATTTGACAAAGTGAACTACCTAGTTTTAAGGCCCTTCATCATTGGTTTAAGCTCTCTTGCTTTCTCTTTAATCTTTTAAATTGACTTTTCTAAAAGCTAAGACCGAAGCTCTTCAAATGACTTTTGTATTTATGTATTGCTTCAAAAACAAGTACAAAGCTGAAAGTGAAGATCTTCAATTGACTTTTGTGAAAGCTAAAATTGAATCTCTTGAATTGACTTTTGTAAAAGCTAAAAGTGAATATCTTCAATTGACTTTTGTAATTATTTATTACTTCAAACACAAGTACAAAACTAAAAGTGATCAAGAGTTTGAAATGTTGTTTTGTAATTATGTATTGCTTCAAACACAAGTACAAAGCTAAAAGTGAAGCTCTTCAATTGAATTTTGTAATTATTTATTGCTTCAAACACAAGTACAAAGCTAAAAGTGATGAAGAGTTTTAAACATTGTTTAAAACAATAGACAAGGACATTGATCAGTTCCAATTTTCACCATAAATTAGTACAATTGTTAGCAATCATTCACAAACCATAGTTAATAGGTAGATCAGATCAAGTAAGATAAATTTATTAATGTCCAATGAATGACCACAAAAGTAATTCAATGGGGCTAAAAGAGTACAATTATTGTTATACATATTGGGAGTGCAACATTAGCTCTTACAGCTGCACTAACAACAATAAGAATAAGCACAAAGCGACAAAAAACTTCAATACTAGAAAGAAAGATGTAAAGACATAAAATGAATACATGTAAGCAAAATCTCATAAAGAACATTTCAAGTGGTGTTGGAAGTAACACAAGGAGTTAGCTCAAACTGTTGTCAGCAATGTTACTGGACATTGGACTAGTTCTGTGCTAGCATGTGTTTGGTTCAAATACCCACGGGTTAGGTATAGTAGTCTATGTCAACAACTTAGTTGGGATGGTATGGATGTTGACAACCATTCCCTGAGTTTCCCAGGATGTTTTCCTTGGGAAAAAGTAAGTGGTGATGGAACAAGAAGCAGATGCAAAAATATAGGGAAGAGAAGTTGTCTCCTCATCCAAATCCTCAAAATGAAAAATTCCTTTGGGTTATTTTAAGCTTCTTATTCAAGAACCTTCCTTTTTTATTCTTATAGGACAGCCCGTACCTCCTTTTTTTTTAATTACAATTTCATTCCCTAGTGTAAGACTCTTAATTGTAGTTGAATTGCCATGTTCCAAGGAAGAATCTATTTTTAACGAGGTTCTAAGAACCACACTCTATATTGTTTGTTTTCTCAGCAATATAGTTGTTAAATATTTTTCTATAGCATGTTCCTTCCATTTTTGTGATTTAAAGCACACATAAATTGTGTGGGTGACCTAAGTTGTTTATTTACGTGACAAACACAGAGGTTGCTTCAACAAAAGATTGTCGGTAATAGTTATCAACTATTAGATTGCAATTTATCCTATGTTATGTCACCAAAGAAACTGCCAACAACACTTATCAACTATTATATTGCAAATTATCTACCAAAGATACAACAATGGCTAGAGGAACAAATTTTGTGAATAAATGGTTTCCAAATTCAAATGGACATTTTATAATATTAATACAGTTAAACCTATGTTGATGATACCAAATTAAGTTTGCACAAATTTCCCATCCCTTGAGCCCATCATGATTTCCTTTGTTGATAATTTTATTTTCACATTGAGGATTGTTGCCAAAATCTACCAATGATTGTCCAGCTGCGTGGAATATTTCATCCATGATTGTCTCTTGATGTACCTTGGCTGAAGCAATTGCATAAAATGAAAAACTAGCATAGGCACTAAAAATAGTCCAACCATTCACTTTCACCTATTACATGCCATCTTCATCAAGTCCAGATATCAATACCTTCAACTTACCATAATCATAAACATGAATACCATGCAGCCAAAGGAAACATGACAAAAAACCTATTAAATTTAACCGCTTTTCTTTATACAACTCTGCAGCTACCATATTTATTCCCTCTTTTGATGTGCATGAAACAATTCACTATTCCAGAGTTGAATGAAAGCTACTTCTTTTGTCATAGGATTTGCAGTAATGGCTACCTATGAGATATCTCTAATGGTGACGAGCCTGAGTGACGCAATTCTGATTTCCATCAAAAGACGGAATATACAAACCTAAACACCATCATAATGCGATACCCCAAGAAGAACATATAAATGTAGCCACATGAGATGCTTGAGGTTGTTAAACTCCATTTTATAATATTTTCTGTATAAACATGTGTACTTTCTTAAACAGGGACTCATCCCATATTTGCAAATTTCACAATACTCAAATTGCAATGTAGCCAAATGATTCTATGAACCTCTAGAAGTGAACAACCTAAAACTTAGAGGTTGAAGATAGACCTCGGAGAAGATGCAAGAAATTAAGATAGTGGTGTAACAAGCACATTCACAGTATGAATCATAAAGGCTATAAACTTATCATAAACAACACCGCTCAACCAAATATGGACAATGAACCAAGTTACTAATCCATATGCAGTTCAAGAGTACCATATACCATATATCTGTCTTTCTGAATCCCATGCAAAAATTAACTTATTATTGGCGAAGTACCTCCATTTTTGTTTCAAATACGAGTGGAAATTACTGAAACCCTGAATTTGGATGCAAAACCACTCTTCATATCTCACTCATGCAGCTAGCAATTCTGAGTAATAGTTCCAATTCAACATCTCAATTTCCAGTATTGTTGTTCCATATATGTCAAACTCACCTCTAACCACATATGAAACATTGTACAAATTTAAAAATAAAATCTAGAAAATCCACATTTAAAAATAGAATCTAAAAAATACACAAAATTATGAAAAAACATGGCTAACAGATTCATCGCAAAAAGAAGGAATAAAAATAAATTAAAACCAAAAAGCAATAAATTAAAGAAATTAAAAACAAAAAAGCATGAATCGAAATTGAAGAAAAGAAAAGCATGAAAGCTTTTTTAATTTACCCATATTTAAAGGGTGATGGGGTGCACCAATTTTGAAATTTTCATTGAGTTTGTTGGAGAGAGGGAATTTTGTATCCGTTGAAAGGAGAAGTGTATATATCATCCAATCTTACATAAATTTGAAATTTAACCTTTTCTTCTTAATCCTCCTCCACCTCTGCTCTAGTCTGCCATGTCTCTGTGTGGTTGGACGTCTCAATCTGTCTGTGGTCTGGCATCTAAATCTGAGCCTGCGTGACTCTAATTCTGTGCCTATGCCTGTGCCGAGTCAATTAAGTGAAGTTTGCATGTGATATAGGAGGCAATCGGATCATCCACAGCTGAAGCCAACAACATCAAAGGAAGGGCGGCTGAGCTGCTAAAATGTCATTGTTATCTTTCAATATTGGCTACTTTTAATTGCAGGTACAATTTATTATTTTCTTCTTTGGCCTCTGTTCTCATAGATTCCATAGTTCATTTTGTAAATTCATTTCAGCGACCTTAATCTATGTGTGTATATCTCAAAAAAATCTTGATGTACATGTGTTTATCTCAAATCTCATGCATGACCTTGATTTCATTATGTTAAAATTATTCCGCATTGCCTTTAGGGTCTGGTCCAACTCTTTTATGCTCAATTGTTGTGATGGAAAGGAACCCCATTTGAAGATCCGGGAAATAAAGACCGATGATCTCTGTCAGTAATAGTAGGGCTTCAATTCCAGGCACATCTCCTATCAGAAACCCTAGTTCTTTATTTCATCAATCCCATTCATTTCAGTTTTGTTTCTTTCTTTTAATTTCTTCAATTATCCCATTCATTTCAAAGTTCTTTCAGCATCTGGACAACAGGGTATCATTTATCCATCCAAGTCAGACCACAATAGGAACAGGCATCATCCGTCCATCCAGTCCAGCTATTAATTTAGTTTCTCCGTTCCATTAGTCTAGTCAGTTTAGCCTTCAACCGCAGTCCTTACTTTTCAGAAATTTCTGCTTTCTTTTTGTTCATTTCTTCAGCCTTTGAAGTGCAAGGATTCCAATGTTACACCACACCCATAACAAGGTATTTTCTGATCATTTCTTTAGCCGAGTATCCATCCATCCAAGCACCATTCTTTCTCCTTCTCAACCAACGGCTACTCTGCCTCCGCCTTTCACATTTCTGAGTTTTAAATTTTATTATTGTTTAGTCTAATTTAGCCCGTAACCCACTTTTATATTTAACTTTGTTTTCGGTAGAGGGCCCTTTTCAACCAAGTTGCAGAACCGACGGCTACAAACCAATTGTCGATAGACCTTCTGCAAACTCCGTCATATGGGCATACCAAAATGGATGTAGAAAAAGGTTTAGTTTGGTTTATGCATAGCATAATCTAGTTAGGTTTATGCATAAATATAATTAGTTTGTTTGTTGGAAATATCGCATTCTTTTCATTTGTTTTTGGTTAGGTTTCTGCATAAATTTAGTTTAGCTGAAATAAAATTAGTTTTTTTTGGAAATATCTGAGTTTTTTTATTTGCTTCTGGTTAGGTTTCTATATAATTAGTTTCTTTGTTGGAAATATCTCATAGTTTCTTTGTTGGAAATATCTCAATTTTTTATTTGTTTGTTTGTAGTTTTGCAGGTTTTTAATCATAAGAATTAATTTTCAATAATTTTATAGTGCTTATGATCCCGAGTATATAGTATCTAATTCCCGAAGAAGGGGAGGATTCAGAGCCCCCATAGCGCTATTTAATGGCTCCACAGAAGGTAAGGTTGTAACACATTAGAGATATAGGTATATTCTTGAACTTCGTTAATAAGCCTTCCTACATTGTTGGAGTGATCAAACCTTTTTTAAACCATTGTGCGTTGGGATCTTGGACTTAGTCCCCTCTTGGATTGACATTGAAATAGATGTATTTATATTGATATTTTATTATTGATTTTTCAATATCTTTGTTATAATTCTCAATCAATTACAGGAGAGTATTGTATTTTATTTAATTTTATATTTAATTTAATTGTTGCAATAAAATTAATTATTTAATTAGGAAGGGACTAAATCTTCACTTATGCTGAATGGGTTGGGCTCGCCATCTTTCAAGGAGTGTAGTGTGTATTTTTTTTTGTTATTTTTTAATTAAACTCACTTAAACCAGTATACACTTTTTCTCTTCTTTTTTAATTTATATTTATTTTATCATTTTTTTAATTTATGCATTTTTTTTAAAATTTGATGTTTTTTTAATTTATATATTTTTTATCTTTTTTAATTTGTCGTTTTTTTAATTTGAAATTACACAATAACATAAATTCCTTTACATAAATGTAATTTGAACTTTCTAACATTTCGATATGTGTACCTATTTTTGCTTAGTCAAAATTGGATGATGTTAATTTTTTTTTATAGATTCGTTATGTCATATTTGTTAATTATTTTATATGTGAATTTATCTTGTTTTAAATTAGGGGTTTATCCTCTTTTATGTAGTTATATATTTTTTGTTTTTGTTTGTCTTTGTGTGGATGCTTATAGGTGTTATATGTATTTAGTTTTATGGTCTATGTGTATGTCATTTTGTGTGTTATATTTATAGTTATGCTTTTCAAATAAAGTTATATATCTTGGTGTTAAAATTGTATTTCAAATTACATTATGGATATGTAATTCTCTTTCTTTATACATTTTTTCTTCTTTCTTAATTTGTTGTTTTTTTTCTAGTAATTTGACATTACACAATAACATACATATTTTTACATAAGTGTAATTTGAACTTTTTACTATTTCGATATGTGTACATATTTTTGCTTAGTCAAAATTGGATGATGTTAATTTTTTTATAGATTCATTATGTCATATATGTTAATTATTTTATATGTGAATTTATCTTGTTTTAAATTTGGGGTTTACCTCTCTTTTATGTAGTTGTTATATATATTTTTTGTTTTTGCTTGTGTTTGTGTTGGATGTATATAGGTATTATATGTATATAGTTTTATGGTGTATGTGTATGTCATTTTGTGTGTTATATTTATAGTTATGTTTTTTCAAATAAAGGTATATATCTTATTGTTAAAATTGTATTTAAAATTACTTAATGGATATGTGATTCTCTTTTTAGTATTAGAAAAGGGGTTTCATTATCTTTACTATTTGCATAAATATTTTTTTATTGCTACTTAGGATTGAGGTTTAGGGATTTAGATTCTAGGTTAAGTTGGTGGTAGATTAGGGTAGAAAAACTAAGGCAAGGTAAGTTAGTTTGTGATACATTATACCATGATATATTATGCTAGGTAATTTAAGATTGAGGCTTAGGTGTTTAAGTTTAAGGTTAAACTAGTGGTAGGCTAGATTACTGTTGCAGCTGCAACCGTTCTCCCCAAATTTCTTAAATTTTGGGCCCCTCCTCATGATTTAGCATTGTTTTTAATCGTTGGATCCTTTGAACCTTTTGGTCGTGCTTTAATGTTGGATGATTTTAAAAGTTTGACTCTCAGCTTGTTTTCAGAGGTTGTGTGTGTCTGAAGTTGTTTGGGTCGCCGAATGTGAGTTTGGTTTTGCTGATGGTTTTTGAAAGGCTGTTGTTTCGGACGTGAAATGTATTTTGACCATTGTTGAATTTTAAAACTCTCCAAACAATTAATTTTTTCTATTGATTAGGCGTCATTTTTGTTTAATCGGAGGCGGTAGCCATTTCCTCTTCCGCCGGTGCGGCTCCCAAAGTGGCTTAGCACCCGAAGTATAAAGCCTTCCGATTTTGGACTAAAGCTTTTCCCGCCCGCATTTTGCGTGTCTTTAGCCTTTTCTCTTCCACTGTTGCGGCTCCCAAATCGGCTAAGTGCCCGAAGTCCAAAACGCTCCGCCATCCGATGCATCAGTATTTGAGTCGCTTGCCCATAACCTTTCTTCTTTCACCGTTGCGGCTCCCAAAGTAGTTAAGCCTCTGAAGTGTAAAGCCTTCCAACTTCCAATTGAGAGTGTTCCCACCCGCGGGTCGCGCATCCTTAACCTCTCCTTTTTCGCCGTTGCGGCTAGGAAATCCTTTTCGCATCCGATGTCGATATCCTTTCGGCTTTTGATTCAAAACTTTCCCACTCGAAGCTTTGTCAAACTCTTCCATTTATTAAAATTCTCAGATCAAGGGATGCACCTGGCTGTTTTCTTATGGATTAGCCATTTCAGGTGGTTTAAGTTAATGTTTAAAATGCCATTTCAATGAACGATGCACAGTAATTGATTGCAGGAAAAACTCAAGGGACTGTTGGGGCAACCATGGTGTGAAGGCGTAGCTTCACAGTTTGTAAAAAATCAAATCAAAACCGGTAGAGTCGCAAGGGAGACAAGCGAAGGAAAAGACAAAAAATCGAAAGCAACCAAAAAAACGTAGATATGAAAGGTCCAACAGTTACTCAAATGATCATGAGCATACAAAGAGCTGAAAAGTCACACGTTTGGGGGGAGCCCAAATGATCTACTGTTTGAGTTTAAATACTGGAAAGTTAGAATTTACCGGGACTTTTTCCCTGGAAAAACTTGTAAACCATTTGCTTGTAAGAGGAACTATTTCGTTTTACAATCAGAAACTGCAACTTTTGCCTGTTGGAGAAAGCGCAATGTGGAATGTATCAATGTGATTAAGTGAGCAATGTTGAATGTGAACTATTTCGATTTTAGTTGTGCCTCATTAGCTGTAAGAGCGTTCTAATTTCTTGAACCTATATTATTGTCTGAATGTTCTTCAGTACCTTTATGACGTCTTTTCCACTATGAGTAATGAAATTTTTAACTGTTGATGAGCTATCTTATCATATATACCTTTATTCATGTTTATATGTTTGGTTATAAGAACAACTATCTGTTATTTGCCATAACACATGAACAGGGGTGCATTACTCATGAATGAATACCGAGCTCTCTAGAAATTGTTTAGTTAGTATTTATTTTCTTGCATGATTTGGATGCTTGTGAGTCTAAGACGAGAGGTAAGAACCTGTGCATCACTTTGTGACTACTCTTTGCATCTTTATCACCCTGCATTGTTAATTAGGCATGTGCATATCATACTTAAATAAAAAATACAAAATACACAGTGGACCGGGATGCAACTGGTAAAACCTTTGCTTTTGTTACTTGACCTACGGTAGCCAGACCGCAAACCGGATGGATTCCCTATACCAAACAGTCACGGGATAATTGGGAACGTTGAATGGGGAGAATCCCTTGCTTTTGTTTCCTACAAATTTCCAGGCCTCAATAGTTCTGGCACTAGAAGGAGGGCCGCCAGTGAATGCCTGGCCGAGGAAACCCATTTTCTCGAGATTATTCCACCGGTAACAGTTCTGAAAGCAATGGACTTCATAATCCAATTCCGGAAGAAAGGAATAGAGAACATCTATATTCTGTTGGCAACAAAGTTGTTAATAACCTGAGAAGACAGACCAGGGCATATGTAAAGAACATTGGAGGATTTCCAATTATCCCTGAATTTCCCAGAAGAGAATATAAAAAGAAAGATTGTCCTGTAGTAGAAGACTCAGTGCTAGTCGGAGACTGGGAAGAACTTGTAGAAATATATTTACAGGAAGTTGTGCTACCTTTGAATCAAGAAGGCCCAGATACCCCTCACAGTTCTCCTGCTCACACTCCTATTGGATCACCTCCTCACTCTCCACCCAGACTCATGGCAGGAGTAAATGCTAATCCACCACCCAACCCACCAAACTCACCACCTTCCTAGAGAGCCAGATCACCTTTAAATCTAATGCCTCCACTACATGATTTACCTCAATCCTTTGAAAAGATGTTGCCCAAGTTCTACCCAAATGAGAAGATACGAGTAGATGATCACCTGCAAATTTTTTAGTTGGCGATAGAAGGGTTGAGGGATGGGGAGTATGAGGATGTAGTTTGTAGACTATTTCCACGTACCCTTAAAGGAGCTACAGCATCATGGTATTTTGGGTTTCCTGCTAACTCTATCCCCGATTGGGATACCTTCAAGAGAATTTTCGAAAGTAAGTATGCGATGCAAAATACTCATGCAGCCGTCATGAAAGGACTATGCACCTTGAAGAAAGAGAGAAAGGAAAAGGTGCACAGTTTCACACAAAGGTTTGTAGCATATCTCAAAAAAAAATTCTGAAGCTGATAAACCTTCGGACAAGGTACTGATTGAGTATTATACTTTAGCTTTAGGCCCTGATTTGTCCATGTTTGCCAAAGGTAGGGCCAAGCCTACTTTGATGGAAACCTATGAAGAGGTAGAAGTAGTGGAGGCTGAAAGAGAAAGTATCGAAGATTATCCAAAATAGTCAGGAGAGAAAGGTGCGGGAAGGAAAGCCTTATTGTTTACTAAGCCTAAGGAAGACAAATCACCATATTATGAAAGTATGGCCAAAATGATGCAGAAGCTTTCTAATAAAATCATAGATTTGGAGAAAGAAAAGGAAGAACAAAATTTCTATAAGCCCTATTATAAGAAAAGAGAGGATAACAATCAGTCTCAACCTCCTCCACACAATTCCGCATCTATGAATTTAACAGAGGTAGGCATGGACAAATTTTTCACTTTTCACCAAAAACCAAACTCTGAAAAGAATTGTCCTTAAGGGATAAACTCGGTGACATTGGTCATGAATCAACTGTTGGATTCTAGATTAATAGAAGAGGGAGATGAAGAAAGAAAAGAGAGTACTACTTCAATGAAAGAACAAGAAGAGGAAACCATGGTTTTGTGGGATTCTATTTCGTTATTTGACGCAAAAGAAGAAAAGAAGCACGGCTACAAGGACGTCATGGAAACCAATGTGACAACAAGGAGCCAAGGGCCAATTAAAGAAAATAGTCTCATTCTCCCAAAGATTAGGAGGCTTCAGTGAAATGTTAAGAAATTTCAAAATAAATCCTTAGCTGATAAAATTCCAGAATTCACTATTACCAGCCAAGATCCTAAGCAGAATAATATGTTGGCGAAGCCAAATGAAGAAAAGATGAATGCTGATAAACCTCATCCCATTGAACAACAGATGGATTATGACATCATGGAGGATTTAAAGAAGGTAAAATTGAATGTTTCACTATTTTAAATGTGTAAAGTGCCATAGCAAAAAGAAAGACTATTGAAAGCACTCGAAGCATCGGATGAGAAGCTGCCCACTGACAATCAACCTCAAGAAGAAGAAGAAATTGGTGAAACCAGCATTGGAGGTAAGTCTAAAAGCAAACATCCACCTTTCCTCCTCACGTTTGAAATTTTCAATCACAACGTACATAATTGCCTGGTAGACTGAGGGGCATTGGTTAATCTCATGCCAATATCAGTATGTAAAAAGATAAATGGGAAGCCTAAGCCATCCACGTGGAGGGTTGTCCAGATGTAAAGGTAATTGGTGATATGGAAGATGTCCTAGTCCATCTGGCGTCAAACGATAAAGTGTGCCAAGTCATCAATATCGTGGTGGCCGATATACCAGACGCTTACGGTCTTGTCCTAAGAAGAGATTGGTTGGCCAAACTAAATGGATATTTTTCCTCGGATTGGTCGCATCTGTGGCTGCCATATAAAGGAAGTTCGAACCAGATTAAGATTTTAAGGGAGCCTCACATGAAATACAACGTTACTCAATTGGATGAGAAGAATGAACCAATGGATTTTGTATTGGGAAAATATTTTATTGAGTTGGAACTAGGAAATTACCAAGAAGAAGAAGCCAGCAAAATGTCAGACACCCAACCTGATCAGCTTCGATTCTCGTAGGATGATGAAATTGACTGTAACATAGTAAACTTAGCAGTAGGAGTATATTCACACTCAGTAGTTAGTGATTTTTGGACTTTGTTTTTTGATGGCTCTAAGACATTAGAAGGGTTAGGGGCTGGCTGTGTCCTGATCGACCCCCCGAAGAATAAACATTTTATTTCATGTAGATTAGAGTTTGAGTGTACGAATAATACAACTGAGTATGAAGCGCTGGTGCAGGGTTTGAGGAAAGCAATTGAATTAAAGGTAAGTAATTTAAAATTTTTTGGAGACTCTGAAATTATTGTGAAACAAATCCAGAATCAAATACATTGTGTTTCCCCTCACTTAAAGGATTACGAAAATGAGGTATGCGACCTGCTTAAATGTTTTAATTCATTCAATATTATCTCAATTCCAAGACTTAAAAATGCAGCATCTGACCTGTTGGCCACATCAGTCGCTAGGCTGTTACCTACTAATAATCGATGCTCTGTTGAATTACTTTTCAGGCCCTCAGTACCTGCTATGATTACCAACCTACGAGTGTTCGATGATAACCAACAGATTATAGAATGTTTAACAAATGACGAGGTATTTAAAGGAGCAATTATAGGCGATGATGAACATCAGGCTAAGTTGAAGTATGATAATTTCATCCCTAAAGGAGTCAGAACGTTAGAAAGAATTTTCGATTTAAACGAGATGTTTAGAAGACTAGAAAATGTGAAGTCTCACAGCTTATCTCTATAGTTTGAGCTGATAAATTTAGGGATTGAGATGAACCCTAAATTTGTGAATCTTAGCAAATGTTGTTCACCAGCAGAAAGAGATAAGTTCATCAGTCTGTTTCAACAATATAAATATGTTTTCGCTTGGACATACGAAGATTTGAAAACATACGACACCGGCATCATCAAGCATGTTGTCCCCATCAAAGCCGACGTCAAGCCGTATCAGCAACCTTTAAGAAAAATGATCCAAAATTGGAACCGCTGATTCAGAGTGAAGTGAAGAAATTATTGGATGCTAGAATCATTTTTAAGGTCAGACACTCTGAGTGGGTATCCAATCTGGTACCAGCGAGAAAAAAATATGGAGAAATCAAACTATGCATGGATTTCAGAAATTTAAACCGTGCTTCAGATAAAGATAACTATCATGTGCCACCCATGGAGAAATTACTACAAATGGTCTCAGTTTCTGAACTGTTTTCGTTATTAGACGGTTTCTCTGGCTATAATCAAGTATTATTAGCTGAAGAAGATAGATTGAAGACAACGCTTAGGACCAAATGGGGAACCTTTTTTTACAGAATGATGCCCTTTGGGTTTATAAATACTGGAGCAACGTTTCAGAGGGCTATGGACATAGCTTTCCGTGGATTGATTGGCCGTAGTGATGTAGTGTACCTTGATGATATTATGATATTCTCAAAGAAGAGAGAAGAGCATGCATTTCATTTAAGGCAGATTTTTGAACGCTGTCAGAAATATGGAATCTCGCTCAATCCCAAAAAGTGTGTGTTTGCTGTCACGGAGGGAAAATTGTTGGGTCATATAGTTTCAGAGAAAGGAGTCTCTATAGATCCAGAAATAATTAAAGGCATTAAACAGATCCCGTTACCCCATAATAAAAAAGGGATACAATCATTTATGGGAACTATAAACTTCGTGCAAATATTTATGCCTAATTTCGCTCATATTGTCAAGCCGCTGCAGCAGATGGTGAAGAAAAATGCACAATTCAAGTGGACTAAGATTGAGAAGAATTCTTTCAGCAAAATTAAAACTGCTATTGCACACACACCCCTCCTATGAAGCCCATATTTCGATAAAGACTTTATTCTGTACACCTTTGCATCCGATGATTCGCTAGAAGCTATGATTACACAAAAGGAAGATGGAGGGGATGAATTCCCAATATCTCTCATGATCACTAGTCTACAAGGGGATTAATTAAATTACCCATCCATTGATAAATAATCTTACGTATTATTTAAAGCAGTAAAGCAATTCAGGCCTTATAATTTAAAAAATCTAACCAAGGTGATCATCCTCTACCCAGCTATAAGGTCCCTTCTTGTATAGAAGGAGTTAGGAGAAAGAAGGGGCACCTGGGTAACAACTCTTCAAGAGTACGAACTTGAATTCAAGCCAGCCTCTATAATTAAAGGACAAGGTTTGTGCAAACTGATGACTGAAAATGGAAAAAATGAAGAACACGCCTGGGAGGATGAAGCCGAATTACATGTAATGGAGGTATGTCCTTTGTTTACATCTCCCAAGTCTTGGTATAGAGACCTCGTGCATCACCTACAGGCAGGGCTATTGCCAGAACATTGGAATTCTAAGCAAAGAAGAGCGCTACGTCTTAAATCAACTTCCTATCAAATTGTTGAAGGAGTATTATTCAGAAAAAATTATGACGGAGTTCTTCTCAGATGCTTAGAGAAAGAAGATGCAAATAAAGTAATGACAGACTTTCATGACGGTCCTACTGGGGGACATTATTCAGGAGATACTAAAGCCCACAAAATCCTCAGGGCAGGTTACTATTGGCCTACGCTCTTCAAAGATGCACACGCACATGTCAGGAAGTGTGATATTTGCCAAAGAGGTAGTGGGAGACAACCTAAAGCAGCGGCACCCCTAAATCCGGTGATGATCACGAAGCCATTCGAGAAATGGGGGTTGGATATTATTGGAGAAATAAAACCGAATTCCTCCCTAAAACACAAGTACATTCTGACTGCGACCGATTATTTCACTCGCTGGGTCGAAGCTATCCCACTACCTAAGATAAATGAAGACGTGGTTATCAACTTCCTACAAGATCATATCATGACCAGGTTTGGAGTTCCAATTTCGTTAGTCTTTGATAATGCTAAGTAATTTTCATCAATTAAAATAACTACTTTTGCTCATGACAAAGGGATAAAATTGCATTATTCTGCTAATTACTATCCACAAGGAAATGGCCTAGTTGAATCCTCAAACAAAAATCTGATTAGAATTTTAAAGAAGACTGTAATAGAAAACCAGAGGAGTTGGCACTCAGCGCTACCAAATTCCCTCTGGGCTGATCGAGTCACCATATACCCTTGTGTATGGTAAAGAATCCATTCTTCCTCCCAATATCATGCTACCTTCTTCCATAATAGCCCAAGAATCTAGAGGGTCAGATGATGAAGCTTTGCAAATAAGGATATATAATCTTTTGAAAGCAAAGGAGGCTCGATCTAAAGCCAGAGAGCGCTTTAAGCAATAGCAATAGGTAATAAAGAGATGGTTCAACAAACATAAGGCAGGAACAAAAGACTTTGAGGTGAGAGATTTAGTCCTCAAATGGGATCACCCCCATGATGAGAAAGGGAAACACACGAAGTTCCAACAGTTGTGGGTAGGTCCTTTTCAAATTGCGGAAAAGCTTGGACCTTCTACTTATAAGTTACAAGATCTACAAGGGTGGGAAGAGAACTTACCAGTAAATGGTTTGGTTCTTAAGCCTTATTTTTCCTGAGTTTCTTTGAGTTCTTCTGTCTTGTATATAAATAATCTGTTTGGCTGTCTTTTGAGTCATGTTTTACAGTTTGTTTTAGTTTGAGTTTTCTTGATTCAATAAAGGGAACGAACCCGCAGTCGCATGGGGAATGCCAAATTTTTTGGGAATCATATACATTTTTGCGTATCAGATTGTGTGTTGTTGTTTTTCTAAAAGAACTTCTTCCAATTTAGCAGTTTTCTCGAATAGATCTGAGTGCATTGAATTCCTAATTAACCCCTGCGAAATAAAACATATTTAAAGAGTCTCGAATACTATGTTGAGGCTCCATCCATGTCACACTTAAAATGTTCTAAGGGGTGATAGCAGAGGACCCATGGAAAGGAGCAAGCTGAACAATATATTAAATATAAATGATCCCATGCCAAGAAACAAATTCCAAAAGGAAAATAAGAGTCAAAACTCCTATGAAAGCATCATCCATCAAAGCAAATGCTGAATCATAAGTACTAAATTGCCAAAAGTTCCTCTCCGTCCGTGAGCTGAAACATGAAGTACACTGCTCACACAAAAAGACACTATGGGATAGAGGATCTTGAATTAAAATTTAGAAAGAAAGGCATGCAGGAGGAATCATATGAAAGGGACAAAAGTCCAAAAGAAAAAAAGTGCCAAAGTATCATGGGAATGAGGAACAAGCGAATATTTCTATTTACCATATGCTACAATCCTGTGGTGTCCAAGCTATCAGCTACCTGAAGAAACAAGTAATAATGAAACTCATCCTCTGGCCTCAACAGAGTTATCTGGACTTGAAAATATTGGTTTCCACTCTCCCAAATTGGAATATCATCAATGATTAAAGGTACACACTTCTGTCATTTGAGAAATCCAGATAGCTGGAAGAATTCAATAGATGAATTTGTTGTTAAACAGTCTGTCACTCAAAGAATAATCACCCAGAGATCTAGGTTCACTAGGTAATTGTAGTTGTTGCAGCCGCAACTGTTCTCCCCAAATTTCATAAATTTTGGGCCCCTCCTCATGATTTAGCGTTGTTTTTAATAGTTGGATCATTTGAACCTTTTGGTCATGCTTTAATGTTGGATGATTTTAAAATTTTGACTCTCATCTTGTTTTCGGAGGTTGTGTGTGTCTGAAGTTGTTTGGGTCGCCGATTGTGAGTTTGGTTTTGCTGATGGTTTTCGAAAGGCCGTTGTTTCGGAGGTGAAATGTATTTTGACCATTGTTGAACTTTAAAAATCTCTGAACACTTAATTTTTTCTATTGATCGGGCGTCATTTTTGTTTAATTGGAGGCCGTAGCCATTTCCTCTTCCACCGTTGCGGCTCCCAAATCGGCTTAGCACCTGAATTATAAATCATTTCGACTTTCGACTAAAGCTTTTCCCATTAGAGCAAATTTGGGGTCTAAAATGGGCCTTATAAGAAAACATGCCAAAATACGTTTTTGTGACTTTGAATTCAAGAACCAATAGAATTTCAATAAAATAAGTCAACCATAATGGTTGAATTGACATATTTGTCATTAAAAAAACTACTTTTTTTGTTCATATTTTCGACATATCTCATTGTGTTTTTACTCAAATTTCGATCGGGAGATTTCGTTGGATGTGGAATTTGATTCCACATCCAACGAGTACCCACACTGCATACTTTTGATGGACCCTGCTACCCTAAAAATAAGAAATACCTGAAAAATGTGATGATCATCATCACATTTTTTCAGGTATTTCTTGTTTTTAGGGTAGCGGGGTCCATCAAAAGTATGCAGTGTGGGTACTTGTTGGATGTGGAATCAAATTTCACATCCAACGAGCTCTCCTAATCAAAATTTGAGTAAAAGCATAGGGAGATATGTCGAAAATACGAACACAAAAAGTAGTTTTTTTCTTTCTTCCTCCAAAGTTAATCAATATTATTTTATTATTTTAACTATTAATTTATTATTTTCCTTAGGAGGCCCATTTTAGACCCCAAAATTCCTCTAATGTGCCCGCATTTCATGTGTCTTTAGCCTTTTCTCTTCCGCCGTTGCGGCTCCGAAATCGGCTAAGCACCCGAAGTCCAAAATGCTCCGCCAACCGATGCATCAGTCTTTTAGTCAATTGCCCGTAACCTTCCTTCTTCCACTATTGCAGCTCCCAAAGTAGTTAAGCCTCCGAAGTGTAAAGCGTTCCGACTTCCAATTGACAGTGTTCCCACCTGTGGGTTGCATATCCTTAACCTCTCCTTTTCTGCCATTGCAGCTAGGAAAGCCTTTTCACGTGCGATGTCGATATCCTTCCGGCTTCCAATTCAAAACTTTCCCTCTCGACGCTCAGTCAAACTCTTCCGTTTATTAAAATTCTCAGATCAAGGGATGCACCTGGCCGTTTCCTTATGGATTAGCCATTTCAGGTGGTTTAAGTTAACGTTTAAAATGCCATTTCAATGAATGCTGCACAGTAATTGATTGTAGGTAGAACTCAAGGGACTGTTGGCGAGACCACGGTGTGAAGGCATAGCTTGACAGTTTGTAAAAAATCAAATCAAAACTGGCAGATTTGCAAGGGAGACAAGTGAAGGAAAAGAAAAAAAATTGAAAGCAACAAAAAAAATGCAGATCTGAAAGGTCCAGCAGTTACTCAACTGATCATGAGCATACGAAGAGCCGAAAAGTCACACGTTTGGAGGGATCCCAAAAAATCTACTATTTGAGTTTAAATACTAGAAAGTTAGAATTTACTGGGTCTTTTTCCCTGGAAAAACTTGTAAACCATTTTCTTGTAAGAGGAACTATTTCGTTTTACAATCAGAAACTACAACTTTTGCCTATTGGAGAAAGCGCAATGTGGAATGTATCAATTTGATTAAATGAGAAATGTTGAATGTGAACTATTTCATTTTCAGCTGTGCCTCATTAGCTGTAAGAGCGTTCTAATTTATTGAACCTATGTTCTTGTCTGAATGTTCTTCGGTACCTTTATGACGTCTTTTCCATTATGCGTAATGAAATTTTTAACTCTTGATGAGCTATCTAATGATATATACCTTTCTTCATGTTTATATGTTTGGTTATAAGAACAACTATCTGTGATTTGCCATAACACATGAATAGGGGTGCATTACTCATGAATGAATACCTAGCTCTCTAGAGATAGTTTAGTTAGTATTTATTTTCTTGCATGATTTGGATGTTTGTGAGTCTAAGACGAGAGGTAAGAACCTGTGCATCACTTTGTGACTACTCTTTGCATCTTTATCACCCTGCATTGTTAATTAGGCACGTGCATATCATACTTAAATAAAAAATAAAAAATACATGGTGGACCGGGCCGCAAAAGGTAAAACCTTTGTTTTTGTTACTTGAACTACGGTAGCCGGACCGCAAACCGGACGGATTCCCTATACCAAATAGTGACGGGATAATTGGGAACGTTGACTCGGGAGAATCCCTTGCTGTTGTTGCCTACGAATTTCGAGGCCTCAACAATTACATAAGCATAGGCAGGTTAGCCTATTTTTTGTTAAATCATGGTAAACTAGACTAGGTAATTTAACGTAGGATAGGGTTGGATAAGATAGGATAGGTTAGTGTAAAGTATTATAATTAAGGGTTGGCTAGTGTAGACTTAGTCTGGCTAGTGTAAACTACACTAGGTAATTTAAGGTAGAATAGGGTTGGCTAAGATAGGATAGGTTAGTAATTAAAGGTTGAAAAGTGTATTTTAGGCAAAGTGTATGGTATTTAAGGGTAAAGGTATTGGATAAGGTAAGATGGGGTAGGGTGGTTAGTAAGAGAGAAGCATAGATTATGTTTAGTAGTCTATGTTAGGGTATAGTATGGTAGGTTAGCATATCCTAGTGGTAAATTAGGGTAGTGGTAGGAAAGTGTAGGAAAGGGTAGCTACTCTAGGGTATAAAGGAGTAGGGATAGTGTAGGTTAGGATCAATTAGGCTAGGATGGGATAAGCTAATGTAGGCTAGGTTAGGATATGTTAAGTTATGGTAGGCTAAGTTATACTAAGCTAGTGTAGAGTAGGGTAAGCTATTTTAGAATAAGGTAGGGTAGGCCAAGATAGGATAGGTTAGGGTAGGTTAGTCTAATGTAGGTTAGGTTAGGCTAGACTAGTGTAGGATAAGATCGGCTAGGTTAGGGTAGGTTAGTGTAGGATAATATAGGTTAGGCTAGTGAAAAGTAGGATAGGATAGTGTAGGTTAAGTTGGGCTAGGATAGTGCAAGGTAAGTTAGACCAATATAGGTTAGGTTAGTGTAGGATATGCTGGGCTAAGGTAGGGTAAGCCAAGGTAAGAGGTTAATCTAGGATATGCTAATGTAGGATAGGATAGGTTATGATATGTTAATGTAGGGTAGGTTAGGCCAGGTAGGATAAGTTATGCTACGGTAGGGTAGGATATGATATGATAGGATAGGTTAGGATCATGTAGGCTATGTATATTAGGCTATTGTAGGATAGGGTATGTTAGGCTAGGATAATGTAAGCTACGATAGGTTAAACTAGGCTAGGGTAGGGTAGGGTATGTTAGGCTATGACTATGGTAGGCTAGGAGAGGATAGGGTAATTTAGGGTAGACCAAGATAATGTATGCTAGGGTAGGTTAGTGTAAGGTAGGGTTGGGTGGGATAGGAAAATCTAGTGCAATGTAGGCTAGGATAGGTTAGTCTAATGTAGAATATGATAGGATGGGATAGGATAGGCTAGGGTAAAGTATAGCCTAAGTAGATGAAGTTAGTGTAGGATAAGATAGGTTAGGCTTGTGTATTGTAGAATAGGACAGGCTAGTGTAGGATAGGTTAGATTAGGCTAGATCATGGCAGGTTAGGTGAGGGTAGGATATATTAGTGTAAGATAGGCTAGGTTAGGCCATATTAGTCTAACTTAATGTAGGCTAGGTTAATCTAGGGTTGGATAAGATATGATAGGATAGGCTAGGCTAGGTGAGGTTAAGCCCAGCTAGGGTAAAGTAGTGTAAAATAGGGTAGGTTAGGCTAGTGTAGCCAAGGTAGATGAATTTAGCGTAGGATAAGCTAGGACATTGTAAGGTAGGCTAGGTTAGGCCAATGTAGGCTAGGTTAGGAAAGGCTAAGGTAAGGTAGGCTAATGTTGTCTTGGATAGGTTAAGGTAGGAAAGTTTAGGCCAATGTAGGATAGCTTGGGCTAAGCTAGTGTAGTATATGATAGTCTAAGTTAGGTTAGTCTAGTGTAGGCTAAGCGAGACCATGCCAAGTTAGGTCAATTTATGGTGGAGTAGGTAAGGTAGGTTCGTCTGGGCTAGGAAAATGTAGGTTAGGATAACTTAGTCTAATGTAAGTTAGGCTAGGATAGGATAGGATAATGATAGATATGGTAGCATAATATAGGCTAGGCTAGCATAAGGTATGTTAGGATATGACTATGGTATGATAGGTGAGGATAAGGTAGACTCGGATAATGTAGGTTAGGCTAGGTCAGTGTAAGGTAGGGTAGGGTGGGATATGAAAAGCTAGGACAATGTGGGCTAGGGTAGGTTAGCCTAATGTAGGATATATAAAATGGGATAGGATAAGCTACGATAAAGTATAGCCTAGGTAGATGAATCTAGTATAGGATAAGATAGGTTAGGCTTGTGTATTGTAGAATATGATAGGCTAGTTACGATAGGTTAGGTTAGGCTAGCTAATGGTAGGTTAGGCAAGGGTAATGTATGTTAGGGTAGGATATGTTAGTGTAAGATAGGCTAGGTTAGGCCAGGCTAGGCTAATCTAATGTGGGCTAGGCTAAGCTAAAGTGGGATAGGATATGTCAGGTGAGGTTAAGCTAATCTAGGGTAGAGTAGGGTAAAATAGGGTAGGTTTGGCTAGTGTAGGATAATCTAGGACATTGTAAGGTTGTTTTCGCTAGGCCAATGTAGGATAGCTTAGGACATGATAGTCAAAGCTAGGATAAGGTAAGGTAGGAAAATGTAGTCCAAGATAGGGTAGGGTAGGAAAGTCTGGGCCAATGTAGGATAGCCTTGGCTAAGCTAGTGTAGTATATGATATTCTAATTTAGGTTAAGCTAGTGTAGTCCAGGCTAGGCCATTCCAAGTTAGGTCATATTATGGTGGAGTAGGTTAGGATAGTCTATGCTAGATTAGGTTAGGTTAGTGTAGGGTGGGTTAGGCTACTGTAGGTTATGTTATGCCAAGGTAATTCAGTAAGTTGGGTTAGGATAGCATATAGTAGGTTATGCTATGGTACGATAAGTTAGGATAAGCTGGGTTATGATAGGATAAATTAAGTTATGGCTAGATAGGTTGGGCTAGTGTATGGTAGGGTAGTGAAGGCTAGGTTAGGCTAGGGTATTGTAGGCTAAGTTATTCCAAGGTAGGGTATGATAGGGTAAGGTATGGTAAAAAGGAATAGGGTTAGGTTAGGATAGGGTAAGGTAGTATATTATAGGCTAGTATGGGGTAGGTAGACTAGGTTGAGTTAGGTATGGGTAGGTGGACTAAGCTAGTTTAGGATAGGCTAGAATAGGGTAGGGTAAGTTAGGCTAGGCAAAACTAGGGTAGGTTAGGGTAAGCTAGTCTAGGGTAAGTTAGGGTAAGGTAAGTGGCTTCCATCTAGGCTATGTAGGGTAGATAGGTTAGGCTAGGTCAAGGTAGGATATGTTAGGTTAGAATAAGATAAGATAAGGTATGCTAGGGTAGGATAAGTAGACTAGGTTGAACAAAGTTAGGATAAGCCAGGTTAGGGTAGGGTAGGGTAGTGTAGTTCTAGGAAGGTTAGGGCATGGTAGGCTAGCTTGCGAAGGATATGTTATGTTAGGGTTATGCTAAATGGTATGATATTCTATTCTAGGGTAAGCTAGACTAGGCTAGGCTAGTGTATACTAGCTTAGGACAAGTTACACTAGCCTTATTTAGGTTGAGCAGGTTATGGTAGGTTAGGTTAGGCAAGGGTAAGGTAGGGTAGGAAAAGATAGTGTAGCCTATTCTAGGGTAAGGTGAGTTAGGATAAGATGGTGTAATCCAGGATAGTGTAGGATAGGAGAGGATAGGGTAGGGTACAATAGTATGTTGTAGGATAACCTAGGTTAGGGTATCTTAGTGTAGGTTAGGCCAAGACAAGGTAAGTTAGGATAGGATAGGATAAGATAAGGTAGGAGAACTAAGGGTAGGTTAGGGTAGGTTAAAGTAAGAATGGTAGTTTCGTGTAGAGTGGGTAGATTAGGTTGGGTATGCTAATACATGGTTTAGTATTGTAGGTTAGTGTAGCCCAATGGTAGGCTACTATTAGCAAGGATATATTATTTTTAACTTAATGTAGGCTAGGTAAGGTAGGATAGGTTTAGGGTAGGGAATTTTATACTCAATAAAATAAAACATGTTAATATTCAAGTTTATAGTTGTTCAAAATCAACATAAATATTTTAATATATCGTTTTCAAATTGAGTTGATTGGTTACTATTACAAGATTTAATTTAGACATTCCAATTATTTTCCTAAAATATATGTTGAAGAAAAATAATTATCTTCTCTTCATTTTTCTTCAATTCAATATTTATTATATAAGTGGTGATATCTCTATGATTGTGTCATATGAGAGAGATTATCTAGTAGTTCCTTTTTGTCTTTTCTATCTCATGGAACGGGTTGGATATGTTCCATTCTTTTTATATGTTTTTTTTTCTTATGTTAAAGTGTGTTGTTGTAGGGATTTCGATTTTTACTTACAAGAATCGATGTTCTATTGTTTTATAATGCTCATAATAGATGTCAATGTTTTGTATTCATTTTCAATATCTTTATATAAATCTCAACCTAGAGAGAGTTGTGTACCTTATTGTATAGTAGTAAAAACAAATATTTTGCGGGAAGGGTGATTAGACCCCTGTAGATTCTCAAGTGGGTGGAGTCTCACCCTTTTATATAAGTTCCATAGGGGTATTGGAGGGCATTGAATCCATTTATGCATTTAAAAACACAATTTAAATGCTTCCAAGTTTTGATTTTACCAAAAACTAATTTATCGAATTCCCACAAAAAACCACGAGAAATCCAAAATATAGAATAAATAAATGATTTTTTAATACAAAAAAGACCTTTTTTCATGCCATTATATTAATAAAAGAATTTTATTTTACATAACCCAATCATGCATTCATACTTCATCCTTCCTACACAATACTTTCCAAGAAAGACTTCTTCCCCTACACATACTCTTTACATATAATCTAGGACTTTCCACAAAAAAAAACAAGTTACAAAAAGTCTTAACTACAAATAATTCTTGATAACAATTAAGCCATATCTATCAAATCAACCTTGCCTTCATGGAGCACATTCCCCTCCATAAATTCTTGAAACAATAGATAGCCTGATTTGAGATTTATAGCCTTTTTCGAAAGACTATCAGTCATCACATTGAAAGATCTGGAGACATGTCTGAAAGAAATATGAATGAAGAAGCTTTTTAATAGTTGAACTCTCTGATACCAATTTTTTAGCACCAAATCCTGAATATTGTAGTTACCATTAATCCATTCAATTAACACTTTAGAGTAATGAAATATATTGATATTTGAGATTCCAATAATGGTAGCAAACTGTAATAATCCCCAAAAACTCATCAGGTCATATTTAGTGTTATATCCCTTTCCTCCACCCAAACATAAAGTAAAATAATAATCTTTATTTAAACTAAACATCATTCCACAACCACAATAAGAGTTTGAAGAAGCACCATCAAAGAACCCTTCAACACAAAAGGAAGTGGTACCTAGAGGATAGGCTCTTTTAATCTTCTTTGATAGATTTGAGACCATATATTCATTAAAGAGACTAATTCCTCTGATCCCACAACTCATTACATTGGGTGATATGTTTTGAAAAAAACCTTTTTCTATGTAATCGAGATAGACCACGATATAAAAATAGGAAGAAGACTAAAAAATAGATTCATGGAACCAGTCAGGAAAAGAGGCTTTGAGATCCTTAGATCCCCACACATAACTAATACCAAACAAATCGTTAACAACTACCAAAATTTCCTACAGAATAAACATTTTACAAAAATATGAGAAGCAATTTCACTTTCCTGATTACATAAGAATCAATAGCTTAGACCTTGCCATCCCCTCATGAGATTTTTCCAATTTAAGAGCTTGTTTTTGAGAGATAACCACCAAAATCATTTCATTTTTTTGGCACATTCTAATCCCACTTCTTTTTAAACCACCATTTATTGTCCTCCTTAATCCATCTTTTTGCTATAAAGTCATAAGCCAATTTAGCAGTGATTATCCCTGTTTTTTTCCTCTCTGGCCAAGCTAATTTATCTTCTTCAGCCTTCATTTTAACTCTTTCCTCCTTCAAGTCATCAATATATAACCATTTCAAATCCCATTCACTTGTAATATCCACATCTCTAGCATTGAGCCAATAGCCACCTTTCAAAACCGACCATTTAGGTCTCTTAATCTGATCAAGAGATTTAAAACCAATAAACTCTAGATGATCAATAATTTCCCATGGCAAAGCAAAAAGATTGGTATCACCAACAAAAGGATCCACCCCAATAATAAAAAAAATTCATTTCCAATATACCAGCTAATCCCCTTTTATCCAATGGAAAACCTTAAGAAAATTGTTCCATATAATTGAAGTTCCATTCAGATCAACTCCTATCAATTTGAACCAACTATTATTAGTCATTTTCTTCAAATATTAAGTTCTCATCAGCATGCTCCACTATTGCACCTTTATAAAAAGGCATCTCCACATGCTTGTTAAACAAAGAGTTGTGTTAAAACTAGTTAGATATTTTATTCCCCAACCACCCATATATTTTGGAAAAACAATTTGTTCCCAAGAGGCCAAATGAAACTTTCTTTCATTTCTTGTCCCTTCCCATGAGAAATGAAAACATTTTTCTCTTAAAGTGTTTATTATATATTTTGGAAGCACAACTAGTGAACACCAATAGACTGGAATACTTTGCAAAGTTTCATTGATTAAAGTAAGAATTCCACCATTGAAATAAATATGTAAGACGAATCTATTATTCTTTTCTCAATCCTCTTTATCAACCAAAAACAATACTTCACACAGTAATTATCTGGTTTTAAATTAAAACCCAAATACCTAAAGCCATCCTCAATTTGTTCAAACTTAAACTGAAAAAGTTTTTCAGTTTAGACATGATCTTTGTCTGAACCCTATGGGTATATATGCAAGATTTATCAGCATTGACTTCCATACATGTTGCATTACAAAAAAATCCAAAATAGCATGCAAGGCCTCCCAATACTTTAACTTATCCAACCCGAAGAAAATTACATCATCTACAAAAAGAAAATGGGTAGTTTTAACATCTTCTAAGAAATTTATACCTGATAAAATACCTTCTTTGCTTGACTTAAAAACCATTTTTTTAACCCTTCAATCATTAGAAGAAACAACAAAGGTGACAATGAACAACCCTTCCTTAAACCTCTTGAGATTCTGAAGAAGGTAGTTGGAGAACCATTTATGAAGACTGCAAAATTTATAGTTGAAACATAGGCCAATGTCCAATTTTCCATTTGATCAAGAAAACCAATTTGAAACAAAACCAATATTAAGAAGTCCCAATTTACCTTATCATAAGCTTTTAGAAAATCAAATTTCATCACAATAGAGCTAAGGTTTTTTTTTTTTCCAAATGTAAACATTCATGTATAACCCCAATAGCAGTGTAGAATCTGGTTGTTAGATAAGAAGCCATTTTTCTCTTTAGAAACTAAACCAGATTTACTTTGTCATTTTCAATTTTAAATAATAAGAAACTATAATATAATTTAAAAACCAGATTATAGTTAAAATTATATAATCTGCAATGGACATTTGTTTATATTTAAATGATATAAGGTGTTTTTGGCTAGGTCTATTTGTTTAAATTCATATGTTTATTAGATTCCAATGCCAATGTCGTGTTTTATTAAATGTTTAAACTTCAATGTTTTATATATAATTTCTTATATTACAAGGTCAAAGTTAAAGTTTTAAATATGTTAAAGTTTGAAAACCACAC
>LPNX010077978.1:0-24634 GCA_001517045.1 Pseudotsuga menziesii | reverse complement strand
TATATATATATATATATATATATATATATTCATTATGTCATGTACATTAATTATTTTTATATGAATGTTTAGCTCTCTTTTGAATGTGGGGATAGATTCTAATATTTATTTCTTATATGGTTATTTGTTTTTGTTTTCCTTTGAAGTAGACGTGTTTATGTAATCTATTTCTATGTTGTATGTGTACCTTTTTTTGTTAGATTGTATAACTATGTCTTTGTTTAAAAAAAATGGTATATGTTTTTGTTAGTTTTATACTTCAAATGATATAATGGATATGTTCTTCTTTCTTTAATCATAGAAAATGGGTTTTTTTATATCTTTATAATGTTAATAATACTTTTTATTGTTACATCATAAAATGGGTTAAAGAATTATTCTCATTTTATAGAAGGAATTCTTATATGAGGCTTAGGCTTAGGACATAAGTTTAGGATTAGAATTATGCTTAGGGATTTAGACTTAAGATTGAGGCTTAGGGATTTAGTTTTAAGATTAAGCTAGTGGTAGGTTATTATAGACAAGTTAAGGAAAGGTAGGCTAGTCTATGTAATGGTAAAGTATGGTAGATAAGACTAGGTATCATGCGTTAGGGTAGGGTTGGTTATGATGCTCTAGACTAGGCTATGCGAGGATATGATAGCTTAAAGTATTGTAATTTAGGGTTTTCGAGGATTGTTTATGATATGACCACCATAACAACTTAAACCACTCAATAGTGTTTCAAGCATAAAATTTGTACATGATATCAAATTGAAGTGGTTCAAAAGGGACAATGAATTACATTCATAGGTATATCTACAATAGGAATTGGTTTTAAAATATATCAATGAATTTCTATGTGAAATATTTAGTAAAACAACCTACAATAGAGAGTGATTTACGATTGTTAGCATGGACAAATGTGTTTTTTAAGCACAACCATTTAATATGATGTCATAATGGCATGCTTATAGTGGGTAATGAAACTAGATTCACAATTATATATTCCATTGGGAATTTGATTGATATGTCAAATATTTTTACGTAACAACTTAAACTTGATATTGTTAATAGGGCAAAATTTGGGACAAGTGGTGTCTATTTTCATTTGACACTGAAATTGCATGGTTAATTTTTGTTTGGAAATTAGATTCCAATGGATATCTCCCTGTGAAACAAATCTTTAAAAACATTCAACTTTTGGTTAAATCTACTATAAAACCACTTAAATGATAATTGGTTTAACAATTTCCATCTTGCGTCAACAAGTACAACTTTAGGCATAACCGTCTCATACAATGTTGGAATGATGTTATTCCAATTGGAAAGAAAACTAGATTATGAGAGTGATACCCTACCAACACATTTCCAAAGTTATACCAGTTTTTCCTTGAAAATATGGTTGTTCTTACTTATTTTCTAGTAGTTTGTCAAACAAAAATGTTAAGTTTTTTTGGTTAACTCTACTATAAAACCACTCAAAAGATAATTGTTTTTACAATTTCCATCTTTGGTCAACAAGTACAATTTTAGGCAAAAATATCTCATACAATTTTGGAATGATGTTAATCCAGTTGGAAACGAAACTAGATTATCAGATACCCTACAAACAAATTTTTAAAGTCATACCATTTTTTCCTTCAAAATATGGTTGTTCTTACTTATTTTCTAGTAGTTTCCCAAACAAAAATGTTGTTAAAAAATGATAGGGTTTCCCCCCCCTTTTTTTTCTTTGGAGGGAGAAAAGAGAAATTTGGATGAAGTACCATCTCATTCCTATATAAAATCTACACTAGTTTTACTGTTGGGTTTGGTGTAGGATAATAAGTCAATGGTGGTGATTACATAGGTGAATAATTTATTTCCTGAAACACTAACTAACATTAGATAATAAGGATAGGATCATTAGTGATATTACTAAAACTATTCTTTTAAGTGTCTCCTTTAGTGGATGATTATTCCATGTGCCTAACATTGTAGGATATGAAATATCAATGATTCATTTGTGCTAGAATGGGTATATATCGCTAGGCTAGGTTCAAAAGATATGAACTTGAGGTATGTTTGTTCATATTTCGCTTGCTCAAGTTTTGTCTTAGGAAATATGTATGGTTCATTTAAATATCGAAAATGGAATAAAATAATAATATGTTTCATTAGACATACCTCTAGGTAAAATCCACAAAGAACATTTCCATCTAGGTTGGACAAAACCCTAATATTTAATTGGAAAAAGAATCTCATCATTCAAAAAATTGGGAGAGACCCATTTGGAATATTGGATAGAGAATACTCTTCGCAACCTTTAAGATACAATAGAGGATTTGGAGCATGGAGGATGAGAGGATTTGGAGCGCACTGGGAGCAATAGAAGGGAGGCAGCATGGAACACATAGATGAGCTAGAGTAGTAGGAGAAACGTGCGAGTAGAGTGAGGATTGAAGTGTAGGAGTGGAGTTTGGAGTGCATATTAGTTGGGGAATAAGGTGAGGAGGCAACGAGAAGGGCAGGGCAGCGTGTGGGTGCTGGTGTGAAGAAGGGTGAAGCAACGTGGGATGTGAAGGGACGTGAAGGGTGAAGCACAAATGTGAAGGAGGTGGAGATGAATAGATTTGTAGGCGTGAAGGGGAGAGCATAGTAGCATCATGGGTGAATGTGTGATGGAGGGGTAGAGGTGATGGAGGAGTGGGGAGAAGAGGGAGTGGATGAGCAAAATCCGAGCTCAATGCCGAAAAAGCAAATACACTTTGATGCCAATGTAACATTGTATATGGTGTAATGGAGAATCTGTATCTGGATACTAAGGGGGAAGATATTCCATCTTCAAATAATAATATATATATGAAGGGATGATAAAATACAATCGATATTTCTGCCTTAAATATGGCTTGGCCATCAAATATTGAAGAGACATTTCTCTTCATAACTATATTTAATAATTAATTACTATTAATAATAGTTATAACCTATTTATTTACTATTTTATTATTGTAACATTTCCTTCCCCTTGGGAAATCTTTGTCCTCAAAGCTGATTTTTCTCATGCTGTCTTTTATCCTAGCTCTCTGTCGCACTGAAGACTTGAGAGATGAAATTTTGATTACGACCATTGCTTCATTTTGATTATTTCGTCTTGGTATTTGCATTAAGTATTAACTTGGTAAAGTTTTGTTTACACTTTTTCCACTTGTGTGATTACTTCTTTTAACTATGTTTGTCGTAAATTGAACATACTCGACATACATGACGACCTTAACTATTTTGTTGTTGTTATTCCCAACATATTTTGTCTCAGTTCCCTCGAGCGGCCTCTTTATGCTTATAATGCTCCTAAGAACATCAGTCTTATCTTGTATCTGATAGATATTATAGTTTGTTTCCATGATGTTCTTTATGGAATTCCTTGTGATGACATATGTGCTTCGTGCGTTTGTTATTGTGATATTATTGTCAATGCATTGATCATTTTTACTATTAGTAACATCGGGTTGGCTCTTATCACAATCTTGGTCAAGATCATCTTTCTCCTTTTCAATTATGTCGTTGTCATTTTCTTCATTACTAGGGTATGTTATATATTTGTCTTGCACAATATCTTGATTGATGCCATTACTCTCATAAAAAATGACATAATAGTCTATTGTATCTTCATCTTTTACATTAGCTTGGGTTGTTTGTTCTACGCGATTTTCACATCCATATTCATTTTCTTTAAAAATTTCGTTAATAGATTGCTTTATTTCATCTATATCCTTAAGGATTTTCTTAAAGATATTTATGAATTCGTCACTATAAGATGCCATGGATGTTGTACAAGGGACTTTTGGGCTTAGAGGTAAGAAATTTATTATTATATTTAATAATAATAATATTTTTTTTTTCAAAATTGAAATATTAAAACTAATATAATTTAATATAATATATTTGAACCTAAGGGATGGTAGGTGGGAGTATGTGGATGAATAAGAATGGAATCTGAGCAAGGATACGGGAGAGCCAACAAAGGTCTATTGTAGAGTAGTCTAGATGCACTAGCATTTTAGGTTTTCTCAAAAGAGAAGAAAGTCTCACCTGAGGCACAACCAATACTAGTGTTAGATGAGGGAAATACTAGTGAAAGAACATATCTGCAACTATAGGGTTGATTTTATCTTTCCCTCAAATTGTACAAGAATAAAGAAGCAATGTGCAACATTACACAAAATATAAGCATAAACAAATATAATTTATAACACATTCTTATCCATTAAACATACATCAAACATCCAACACAACAAAATTTGACAGGAACCAAAACCATCATTTTTTATTATTCTTTTCGCAGTAATATACAAACTATTACATCACTTGTACAACATCATAGGACGGACATCCATCACAAAAACACCTCACTACACTTATTTCTTTGGAAACTTCTCTCCTCCTGTCTTGGCCCTTCATGAATTTTATACAATTTACAATGGTTACTTTTGACCACATCAATACGGTTACAACCAAAATTCTCATACTCAAACACATTAATACCATGCTTATCTTTCATTGCCTCCTCTTGTGCAATTATTCATGCATTCATTGTCCATTGATCTTTGGCTACCAGGTCTTCAAAAATGGAGGGGCCACATATCATTGAACTTGAGAATGGGATAAGCTTCTTGATCACCTATCCTAACTTAAAAAGTATTAGATAATAGATCCATTGCACCTAACAAAAGACCGTGTACATTTTGTGTCAATGAGAACAAGCAAGATCGGTTTAGATCTGTGTAGGTTATAAGGCTCTCAAATGTGACACACATTTAAAAAAACAAAAATATTGTGTCATACATAAAAATATAATAAATATTCCATAGCTCGTACAATTGACATTAATGAGTTGTGCAGTGTCTATTTGTTCTCCAAAATTATAATATTTTCATTTCGATCTAAGAAAAACAATATTTTATAAATGGCATGGGCTATTTGTATTAAGTCATGTTTTTTGGTTACCAGATATATTAGTCACATTCAAAATCGCTATATTTCTTTCATGAAATTCATATTGATTTAGATAAAGTTCAAGCAATTCTTCAATGGCTTATACTCATAATAGTCTCTTTGTTTGGAGAACTTGTAGGCATAATTTATTATTATAGGAAGCTTGTCCATGATTTCTTATCACTTCTCTAATTACTAACCTTTGTAAGAAAGATGCTATCAATTTATTTATTTCATTACAAAAAGTTTAACATTGTTTGTTAATTTATTTATTTCATTACAAAAAGTTTTAACAATGTTTGTTAGACCAATGTGATCGTTTTAGCATTGTCTTTGAAAGTAAACTTCAAGGAGTGATCTTAAATTAATTAATGTTGACTATCTTGCGTGTGTTAGCCAAATTTCATTAATATTTCATTTTAAATAAGGAAATAAATTCAGTTCTATAGAAATTACAATTTATGTTCAAATCCACAATAAGATTCAAGATCCTGAACAAACAATTATATACTCTTATCAAACTAATCTATAAAATATCCGAAATATACACATTTATATATCCAAAATGCAATTTACATTATATACTCTCGTCAAATTAATCTATTAAATATCCCAAATATACACATTTATATATCCAAAATACAATTTACATTACAACATTATTGGCATGTACTTTCAACACTAGAGACAATTAAGCTTTTTATATGATTTGTGATCATTATATGATATTGCTCTACATAGACTCATGTAAATGTATAAAGTCATATATCCAAAAGTAAAAAGGAAATATATTGAATATAATAATTTAATAGTATTGTGATGTCGATTCAACAAGGATGCCATGTATATATATAGATATAGAAGTAAAAATTACCAATACACATTATATTAATTAGATATAATAAATATAGTTATTTTACTACATTGAACCTTTATTGGCCAACCTATTTTGCAATGTCTTAACAACTTCATATTTAATTTTGTTGTAGTGTTTGTTGCATCACTACTATCGGTCATTATCTTTTATTGCTATGATCACATCATGTCTTCTTAAAACTTCACTGTGCTCATAGAGTCGTGCTCATAGCTAACTTTCTAATTCAGAAAAGAATCACATTCAAAGATTCTTGGTTCATCTTTTATTATGTCGGTCATTCTTTCTTATGACAAGTCTTTTCCTCTACAAATCCTCAAGCCCCAAAAATTGAAATCCTTATAGACAAAAAAAATAAAAAATAAAAAAATGAGTATGTCACTTTAAGTAAAGGTGTAGTTCTTTGGTGAAAAAATATAAGACTCGTTCAAAAAATTAATGGTAAAGCAAAAATTGTTTCATGGTTTCTACCAATGTTGAAATCTCCTAGACATAGTTTTTTCCGTGTAGGTCCACTCACCATTTACATAAATACTCCCACCTAATAATATAGGAAGAACATGATCAGCTTGCACTAATAATATTCGAAATCATCTTGTCAAAATAAAAAGAACTTATTTTATTATATTTTATAGATAAAGTGGAAGAAAACATGATGCAATACATATAATGCTCATATTCATAAATTATTCTTATATTGTCGACATATTTAATATATTTCATTAATAATCTTTGGGTATGGAAAACAATTGATTATGTGTTGTTGTAAATATATTTTTTTAGTAGAACCTAGTTATTGGGTTGAGAGATGCTCTAGAGCCTAGTATGGGGAAGAGATCTTGTAACGTAATTTTTTGTAATGTTCATCATGTAATTTTTGTCTATAAATATTATGATGGAGATGTTGTAAGGTTATGTAATGTTTGATATAAATTTTATGATGGAGATGTTATAACGTTATGTAAGGTTACTCATTGCTCTGAGAGGCACTCTACAACAAGTATGGAGGAGAACTTGTAACTTTATGTAAGGTTGTAAATGTTCCTCTTGTAAAGTTCCTCTTATAAACGTCGGCTAAAAATAATATTTCCAATTATGATGGAGATAAAAGTTAAAAAATATAAATATATTTTGTTAACCATTAAAATAATAAGAAAAAAAAATCTAAACTATCCTCAAAATAATAACCAAAGATTAAATACAAGAACAAGAGCTTAATTCTCGTTGACAAATACTATTTCCCATATCCATCCACTTAATCAAACAAATAATATTAGAATAGAAAATATACCAAAATTTTGCAATTTATAAGGCAATGCATAGTACATGATAAACTTGTGCAGTCGACGTTTGATGATTCTGAATTTGTTTAATCTCAACACATAAAAATTAATTCCCCCGACTACCGAGTCAAAGTCATCAACGCGATTCACTGACACTCTTTACGAGGGAGCGAACAAAATAAGTTGTTCACATGATTCGGATGGAAATTCCGAGGGATATGACAGCGATATTCAACGCCAGCGCAGGATTGGTCATGCTACAGCAGCAGATCTTGATATAGAAGACAAAGCGGAAAACGATTGAGATGCAGGTGCTATGGAGAGAGCCTATGAGTTCCGACGTATGGAAGAGTGAGATCCATCGCGAGAATAATGATCAGAAGAATGGATCTTATTTCGGCCCTGACGGACGCTCTCCATCTGCATTGCAACCGGGTTGAGCTCCAGGGCTTACTTTTTCATGGGTGTTATTATAGTTGCCTGAACAGTGCTATCTTAGTTACTATCATGTGCTTTGGCATCTTTAGGGTTATCTGGTACTTTATATCAGCTCCTAACATCGTGGCATGCATGATGACTAGGTTTGTGTATATCATCGTTTTCAAATGTCTAGAGGGATCAAATATTCTAGGTGTAAACTTATTTTCATTTTATGTATTATATTCAAGAAGGTTTGCACTTACGGAGATCTGATCTCTATCGACTCTTGATAGAGCCTGATATTTAGATTCAGGTTGGTTTAAACATTTCTAGTTTAGAAAAAAAAAATCATTTTTACTCCAAAACGAAAACGAGTTTAAAGACTAACAAACAAAAAAATATTATGAAATTTCAAATTATTCAAATAAGATTTATATTAAACATCATACTTTACAATTGCCAAGGAAAGCAATGTACTCTGACTATCCAATCATGTTTTATGTTACAATATAATTTTGTTATTATTTTACAATAATGCACTTCACACCACCTGTCAATATATTTTTTACTTATTTTTAAATGTATTCATTTTCCGTGCCTTAAACTATTTAGAGACATGACAACATGTCGAAAAGTGGAAGCAATGCCAAGCACTTTCCATTTCCGTTTATGACCATGGAAAATAAAAAATTAAAAAGCACAAAACAACCAACAATTCGAAAGGCATATTATTGGTCACAATACATATGAATTCAATATTTATATAAGAGGTGGTATCGATGATACCAAGGAAAATTGACTACACACAACATCTATATCATTGTATTTACCATAAATACAAACTAAACCATCACTATATTCACATCATTGGAATCATTTAGTGTTGTATGTGGCCATATCTAAACATATGCGATGGAAACCATTAGCATGCCTAATAGGGATTTGTGGTTACCTATTTTCATTTTCATACTATAAATGGTCATTGCTAGTTGAAGATAAGTTCATCCCTTTAAATATGATGTTTTCCATTACTAAAACAAATCTTCAATTTTGATGAATAAAACCTTATAATTGTATCAAACAACAATAACATAAGAACATGTTTAGTTGTCTTTCCTATGACTCATTTATCCACAACAAATGAGCACACTAATTAATTTGACTCAATAACCAGAAGTTTCATGATATTATTTACCATTGTTCCACAATACATATAGAATATGCATTGGTGACATGCTCGAAACATTGACATCGATGCTGAAATTTGAAGTTATGTATATTTATAAGAACCCTACAATAATGAATCGAGACAACTAAGGTTGAGCAGGCGAGTAATATGGCAGAGGGAATCCATAAAGAGTGAAATTGATTAGTATTTTATGGTACTTATGTATATTTATAGGTATTTTTCATTTCACTATAGGGTATTGGTTCCAAAGAAGTTCTGTTGTATTGCTATCCATCACATTAATTTATTTAAAATTTTGAGGCATGTTTAAAAATGTGTCTTTCATTTATTGAAGTTTAATCACATTTATATAGAATTTGGATGTATTCATTTCTTCTATTATATTAATTACAAAAATGTTTTAACATGTTCTCTATTTCTCATATTGTGAGGAGATATAAATATTGGAGGTGCATCCCATGATTGTTAGAACAATTAGTTGGGTGAGCATGAAGGGATATAAAATGAGTGCTCAAATCCTCTATATATGAAATGAGGAATTGAATCCATTATGACTAAGAATCCTCCACCATTTTTTTGGCATTGCTCTACTTCTTCTTCTACGTCAAAACACTCTACCTATAAAATATCAAGACCTAGCCTCTTATACAATGTTGTGTTTTATCTCTCCTTGTCTCTTGTTGAGAAACCTTGACACTTTGTTTCTCGTTCTACTTATTCATATTGCAAATTTTTATATTTACTGCATCTTAGGGGATTACTAAGGGTTATTTACTCATATTGTAAGCTTTCAATTATATTAGGGTAAGCATCAATAGTTCTCAACATTGCATTTAAATATGAGTTTTATTTTTTTAATTTTATGGTGTCATTTGAATTAGTGATATTTCCAAAATGTTAATGATACTTTCATTTATTAGTAGGGTTAATGAAGTATTAGGTTGTCTACAAAAGTTTTGTTCTTATTGTGGTATTCCTGGAATATTGAACCTATCAAAAGGGGGTGGATCGAGGTGCAAGTACGAAGGGGATTCTGTAGAATGATATATGCCAAAAGTTTGACATTGAAGAATTTCATTGCAAAGGCGCCCTAAATTCTCCTTGTTATGATACAACTTTGACAAGTGCAAATAGATCTATCATATTGTTATGATTAATTTTTGACAATTTTTAGTATATTTATCACTTTGCATTCATAAACATTATGTTTAGAGGAAACTCATAAGCTTTGAAACAAAATAGGAAAATACACTTTGAACTCCTTTCTAGAAAATTTAATTATGTGAAAAAATTAGGTAAATTTTATGCTAGATTCACTTTGGAATTTATTTGCATGGAACAAATGTCTTGGTTTGATTTAGTAGGAAAATTTGTGTACTTACATTGGATTATTTATTGTAGATGAAATGAGAAATAAATTATGTTGGATTGAGGGAGGATGAAAATGGTAGTTTAAATGATAGAGATGTGTCGGCAATTGTAGGATTGAACTAATTCATCCAATGAATCTAAATTTAGGTCACATGTTCATGATGGAAATATTCAGTGTGGAGCGCTATGGTATGGTGTCAATAGTATCCATGATGAGTTCAATCAAGGAAATAATTTGGGTCATGTGTTGAGGAGTGTACATTCCTCCAACTAAAATTTTATGGTGTTTTTAGTCATCTTTTTTTACTCTAACATAATTAATAAATCATTACCACATGAACATTAAAGTTTGGCACAATTTTCAGTAAAAACTAAAGGGTTTAAATTATTCATAAAATATTTGATGTCAATCGCCTTCCTTCATTCATATTTGTTGAGAAAATGCACAAACTACTCTACAATAGGCATGCCAACTTCAGTTGTAACCTTGTTTCTTATTGGTAGCCACAATGGTACTTTATTTTGTAATTAGTAGGTAAACCAACTAAACCTTCATTCCTATCATCCTAATGTTTTTCAAGGCATTTTGTAAAGAGTATTATCTATCTCATGGAGCATTTATTGAACCTGAACTTGGTATAGGCTTCTTGATCACTTGTCCTAACTTACAAATTGTTAGATACTGGAGCAAGTGCACCTAAAAAAGGACTATGTACCTTTTGTGTCAGTGAAGACAAACAAGATTGGCTTAGCTTTGCGTGGATTATAGGGCTCTTAATTCTGACACACATTTAAGAAAATATGTATTGCACATAAATAAATATTAGATATTTCAAATCATTGACATGAATGAAGCCATGTTTTTTTGGGTTATTAAATCCATTAGTCGTATTTGAAATCACTATATTTTTATCACGGAATACATATTGATCTAATGAAAGTTCAATCAATTCTAGATTGGTTTATGCTCATGATAGTCTCTTTGTTTGGTGAGATTGTAAGCATAATCTATTATTGTAGGAAGCTTGTCCACAATTTCTTATCACTTTTCTAATTACTAACCTCTATAAGAAATATGTCATCTATTTGTTTATTTCATTAAAAAAAATTGGCAACATTTATTAGATTAATGTGATCATTTTAGAATTGTATTTGAAAGTAGACTTCAAGGAGTGAGCCAAAATTACCTAAGTTGACTATCTCGCACGCCAAATTGAACTAATATCTCTTTCCGAAATAAACTCAGATATCTTAAAATTATAATTTATATTCAAATCCACAATGACAAAATATTATAATAGAGAGAGGGATGGCTTATTTTAAAAACTCAAAAACCTCTTATTTTAAAAAAATAATAATAATAAGGAAAAAAGTGGAAAAGGAGGTCTTTTTTTCCTACCCATCGAAACCTAACCAACTCTAATTTATTAAAAGAATACGCACTTAGGCTACTCGTTCCATTCCACCACATATCCAAGGATATCCAGTAGCATGAGTCAATTTATCCAACTGCCAATGGAAAAGATTGGTGAATCAACTAGTGGCTACGCTAGCTACTCCCAACGCTTCCATGAATAAACAGTGAGATTTTAAGAGCTCAACAAATTAGGTCCAAAAGGATGTTTGAGAAATGCCAACAATAAGCAGCTTTCAACAATGGATATCAACTAGACCATCAAATTGGCACCCTTTAAGACTGAAGTCGACACTTCCATGTGGACGGGCTCTATCACTTAAGAAACACTTCATTGGCGATGTAATGGTTGCAATATTTTAGCAAATGGGACCCAACATCACCCTGGGGTGATCCAAAAATAATGCACGATAATGGAGATACATCCCAAGCGGCTTGAATAAACCCATCAGCGTGAAATTTTTCCTTGACATAAGCTGTCAAACGAAACATGGGTCCAAGCTCCACGCTATTTGACAAAGTGAACTACCTAGTTTTAAGGCCCTTGATCATTGTTTTAAGTTCTCTTGATTTTTCTTTAAGCTCTTCAATTGACTTTTGTAAAATCTAAAATCGAATCTCTTCAATTGACTTTTGTAGTTATGTATTGCTTCAAAAACAAGTACAAAGCTAAAAGTGAAGCTCTTCAATTGACTTTTGTGAACGCTAAAATTGAATCTCTTGAATTGACTTTTGTAAAAGCTAAAAGTGAATCTCTTCAATTGAATTTTGTAATTATTTATTACTTCAAACACAAGTATAAAACTAAAACTGACCAAGAGTTTGAAATGTTGTTTTGTAATTATGTATTGCTTCAAACACAAGTACAAAGATAAAAGTGAAGCTCTTCAACTGAATTTTGTAAAAGCTAAAAGTGAATCTGTTCAATTGAATTTTGTGATTATTTATTGCTTCAAACACAAGTACAAAGCTAAAAGTGACCAAGAGTTTGAAACATTATTTAAAACAATAGACAATGACATTGATAAGTTCCAATTTTCACCATAAATTAGTACAATTGTTAGCAATCATTCACAAACCATAGTTAATAGGTAGATCGGATCAACTAAGATAAATTTATTAATGTCCAATGAACGACCACAAAAGTAAGTCAATGGGGCTAGAAGTGTACACTTATTGTTATACATAGTGGGAGTGCAACATTAGCTCTTACAGCTACACTAACAACAATAAGAAAATATATAAGATCTAAGCACAAAGCGACAAAAAAATTCAATACTAGAAAGAAAGATGTAAAGACATAAAATGAATACATGTAAGAAAAATCTCATAAATAACATGTCAAGTGGTGTTGGAAGTAACACGAGGAGTTAGCTCAAACTGTTGTCAGCAATGTTACTGGACATTTGACTAGTTCTGTGCTAGCATGTGTTTGGTTCAAATCCCGATGGGTTAGGTATAGTAGTCTATGTCAATGACTTAGTTGGGATGGTATGGATGTTGAAAACCATTCCCTGGGAAAAGGTAAGTGGTGATGGAAAAAGAAGAAGATACAAAAATATAGGTAAGAGAATTCGTCTCCTCATCCAAATCCTCAAAATGAAAAATTCCTTTGGGTTATTTTAAGCCTCTTATTCAAGAACCTTCCTTTTTTATTCTTATAGGACAACCCGTACCTCCTTTTTTTTTAATTACAATTTCATTCCCTCATGTAAGACTCTTAATTGTAGTTCAATTGCCATGTTCCAAGGAAGAATCTATTTTTAATGAGGTTCTAAGAACCACACTCCATATTGTTTGTTTTCTCAGAAATATAGTTGTTAAATATTTTTCTATAGCATGTTCCTTCCACTTTTGTGATTTAAAGCACACATAAATTCTGTGGGTGACCTAAGTTGTTTATTTCCGTAACAAACACAGAGGTTGCTTCAACAAAAGATTGTAAATAACAATTATCAACTATTATATTGCAATTTATCCTATGTTATGTCACCAAAGAAAATTCCAACAAGACTTATCAACTATTACATTGCAAATTATCTACCAAAGATACAACAATGGCTAGAGGAACAAATTTTGTGAATAAATGGTTTCCAAATTCAAAGGAACTTTTTATAAGATTACTATAGTTTCATCTATGTTGATGATACCAAATTAAGTTTGCACAAATTTCCCATCCCTTGAGACCATCATGATTTCCTTCGTTAATAATTTTATTTTCACATTGAGGATTGTTGCCAAAATCTATGATTGATTTTCCAACTGCATGGAACATTTCATCCATGATTGTCTCTCGATGTACCTTGGCTGAAGCAATTGCATAAAATGAAAAAATAGCATAGGCACTAAAAATAGTCGAACCATTCACTTTCACCTCTGACCTGCCATCTTCATCAAGTCCAAATATCAATACCTTGAACTTACCATAATCATAAACATGAATACCATGCAGTCAAAGGCAACATGACAAAAAACGTATTAAATTTAACTGCTTTTCTTTATACAACTCTGTAGCTATCATATTTATTCCCTCTTTTGATGTGCATGAAACAATTCACTATTCCAGAGTTGAATGAAAGCTACACATTTTGTCATAGGACTTGCAGTAATGGCTACCTGTGAGATATCTCTAAAGGTCACGAGCCTGAGTGACACAATTCTGATTTCCATAAAAAGCCAGAATATACAAACCTAACCACCATCGCAATGCAATACCCCAAGAAGAACACATAAATGTAGCCATGTGAGATTCCTGAGGTTGGTAAACTACATTTTATAATATTTTCTATATAAACATGTGTACTTTCATAAATAGGGACTTCCGACTGATCCCATATTTGCAAATTTCACAATACTCAAATTGCAATGTAGCCAAATGATTCTATGAACCTCTGGAAGTGAACAACCTGAAACTTAGAGGTTGAATATAGACGTGGGAGAAGATTCAATAAATTAAGATAGTGGTGTAACAAGCACATTCACAGTATGAATCATAAAGGCTATAAACTCATTATAAACAACACCGTTCAACTAAATATGGAGGGTGAACCAAGTTACTAATCCATATGCAGTTCAATAGTACCATATACCATATATCGGTCTTTCTGAATCCCATGCAAACATTAACTTATTCTTGGCGAAGTACCTCCATTTTTGTTTCAAATACCAGTGGAAATTACTAAAACCCTGAATTTGGATGCTAATCCACTCTTCGTATCTCACTCATGCAGCTAGCAACTATGAGTAATACTTCCAATTCAATATCTCAATTTTCAGTATTGTTGTTCCATATATGTCAAACTCACCTCTGTCCACATAGAAAGCAAAAAAAAAAATCACATGATACTTTATGCAAGTTCATATGAAACTTTGTACAAATTTAAAAATAAAATCTAGAAAATCCAAATTTAAAAATAGAATCTAGAAAATCCACAAAATTATCGCAAAACATGGCTAACAGATTCATCGCAAAAAGCAGGAATAAAAATAAATTAAAACCAAAAAGCAAGAAATTAAAAACAGAAAAGCATGAATCGAAATTGAAGAAAAGAAAAGCATGAAAGCTTTTTTAATTTACCCATATTTTAAGGCTGGTGGGGTGCACCAATTTTGAAATTTTCATTGAGTTTGTTGGAGAGAAGGAATTTTGTATCCGTTGAAAGGAGAATTGTATATATCATCCAATCTTACATAAATTTGAAATTTAACCTTTTCTTCTTAATCCTCCTCCACCTCTGCTCTAGTCTGCCATGTCTCTGTGTGGTTGGACGTCTCAGTGTGGCATCTAAGTCTGAGCCTGCGTGACTCTGAGTCTGTGCCTGTACTGAGTCAATTAAGTGAAGTTTCCATGTGATAGAGGATGCAATCGGATCATCCACAGCCGAAGCAAACAACATCAAAGGAAGGGTGGCTGAGATGCTTAAATGTCATTGTTATCTCTCAATATTGGCTTCTTTTAATTGCAGGTACATTTTATTGTTTTTTTCTTTGGCCTCTGTTCTCATAGATTGCATAGTTCATTTTGTAAATTCATTTCAGCGACCTTAATCTATGTGTCTGTATCTCAAAAAAACCTTAATCTACATGTGTTTATTATAATTCTCAATTGATTACACAAGAGTATTGTATTTTATTTAATTTTATATTTAATTTAATTGTTGCAATAAAATTAATTATTTAATTAGGAAGAGACTAAATCCTCATTGATGCTGAAGCGGTTGGGCTCTCCATCTTTCAAACAGTATAGTAAACCAGTATACACTTTTTCCATCTTTTTTAATTTATATTTATTTTATCTTTTTTTTAATTTATGCATTTTCTCTTTTTTTTTTTAATTTGATGTTTTTTTAATTTATATATATATTTTTATCTTTTTTAATTTGTTGTTTTTTTAACTTGACATTACACAATAACATACATTCTTTTACATAAATGTAATTTGAACTTTCTACCATTTCGATATGTGTACCTATTTTTGCTTAGTCAAAATTGGATGATGTTAATTTTTTTTTATAGATTCATTATGTCATATTTGTTAATTATTTTATATGTGAGTTTATCTTGTTTTAAATTCGGGGTTTATCTTATTTTATGTAGTTATATATTTTTTGTTTTTGTTTGTGTTTGTTTGGATGCTTATAGGTGTTATATGTATTTAGTTTTATGTTGTATGTGTATGTCATTTTGTGTGTTATATTTATAGTTATGTTTTTCAAATAAAGTTAGATATCTTGGTGTTAAAATTGTATTTCAAATTACATAATGGATATGTAATTCTCTTTCTTTATACATTTTTTCTTCTTTTTTAATTTGTTGTTTTTTTTTTAGTAATTTGACATTACACAATAACATACATATTTTTACATAAGTGTAATTTGAACTTTTTATTATTTCGATATGTGTACATATTTTTGCTTAGTCAAAATTGGATGATGTTAATTTTTTTTATAGATTCATTATGTCATGTATGTTAACTATTTTATATGTGAATTTACCTTGTTTTAAATTTGGGGTTTACCTCTCTTTTATGTAGTTGTTATATATATTTTTTGTTTTTGCTTGTGTTTGTGTTGGATGTATATAGGTATTATATGTATATAGCTTTATGGTGTATGTGTATTTCATTTTGTGTGTTATATTTATAGTTATATTTTTTCAAATAATGGTATATATTTTAGTGTTAAAATTGTATTTCAAATTACTTAATGGATATGCGATTCTCTTTTTAGTCTTAGAAAAAGGGTTTCATTATCCTTACTATTTGGGTAAATATTTTTTTATTGCTACTTAGGATTGAGGTTTAGGGATTTAGATTCGAGGTTAAGTTGGTGGTAAATTAGGGCAGAAAAACTAAGGCAAGGTAAGTTAGTTTATGATACATTATACCATGATAGATTATGCTAGGTAATTTAAGATTGAGGCTTAGGTGTTTAAGTTTAAGGTTAAACTAGTGGTAGGCTAGAGTACATAAGCATAGGCAGGTTAGCTTAATTTTGGTTAAATCATGGTAAACTATACTAGGTAATTTAAGGTAGGATAGGGTTGGATAAGATAGGATAGGTTAGTGTAAAGTATTATAATTAAGGGTTGGCTAGTGTAGCCTAAGTCTCCCTAGTGTAAACTACACTAGGTAATTTAAGGTAGAATAGGGTTCGCTAAGATAGGATAGGTTAGTATATGTTAGATTAGTGGAGGATAGGATAGTGTAAAGTATTGTAATTAAGGTTTGGCAAATGTATTTTAGGCCAAGTGTATGGTATTTAAGGGTAAAGGTATTGGATAAGGTAAGATGGGGTAGGGTGGTTAGTAAGAGAGAAGCGTAGATTATGTTTAGTAGTCTATGTTAGGGTATAGTATGGTAGATTAGCATATCCTATTGGTAAATTAGGGTAGTGGTAGAAAAGTGTAGGAAAGGGTAGCTACTATAGGGTATAAAGGAGTAGGGGTAGTGTAGGTTAGGCTCGATTAGGCTAGGATGGGAGAAGCTAATGTAGGCTAGCTTAGGATATGTTAAGTTATCATAGGCTAATTTATACTAAGCTAGTGTAGAGTAGGGTAAGCTATTTTAGAATAAGGCAGGGTAGGCCAAGAAAGGATAGGCTAGGCTAGGTTAAACTAGGTAGATTGGGCTAGTGTATACTAGGTAGGCTAGTCTAATGTAAGCTAGGTTAGGATAGAGTAAGGTAAGGTAGGTCATGCTAGGCTAGGTTAAGATAATGTAGGTTAGGATAGCTTAGTCTAATGTAGGTTAGGTTAGGCTAGACTATTGTAGGATAAGATCGGCTAGGTTAGGGTAGGTTAGTGTAGGATAATATAGGTTAGGCTAGTGAAAAGTAGGATAGGATAGTGTACGTTAATTTGGGCTAGGTTAGTGCAAGGTAAGTTAGACCAATAGAGGTTAGGTTAGTGTAGGATATGCTGGGCTAAGGTAGGGTAAGCCAATGTAAGAGGTTAAGCTAGGATATGTTAATGTAGGATACGATAGGTTATGATATGTTAATGTAGGGTAGGTTAGGCGAGGTAGGATAAGTTAGGCTAGGTTAGGGTAGGATATTATATGATAGGATAGGTTAGGATCATGTAGGCTATGTAGATTAGGCTATTGTAGGATAGGGTAGGTTAGGCTAGGATAATGTAAGCTACGCTAGCTCAAACTAGGCTAGGGTAGGGTAGGGTAAGTTAGGCTATGACTATGGTAGGCTAGGTGAGGATAGGGTAATTTAGGGTAGACCAGGATAATGTAGGCTAGGGTAGGTTAGTGTAAGGTAGGGTTTGTTGGTATAGGAAAATCTAGGACAATGTAGGCAAGGGTAGGTTAGTCTAATGTAGAATATGATAGGATGGGATAGGATAGGCTAGGGTAAAGTATAGCCTAAGTAGATGAAGTTAGTGTAGGATAAGATAGGTTAGGCTTGTGTATTGTAGAATAGGACAGGCTAGTGTAGGATAGGTTAGATTAGGCTAGATCATGGTAGGTTAGGAGAGGGTAGGATATATTAGTGTAAGATAGGCTAGGTTAGGCCATGTTAGTCTAACTTAATGTAGGCTAGGTTAAGCTAGGGTGGGATAGGATATGATAGGATAGGCTAGGCTAGGTGAGGTTAAGCCAAGATATGGTAAAGTAGGGTAAAATAGGGTAGGTTAGGCTAGTGTAGCCAAGGTAGATGAATCTAGTGTAGGATAAGCTAGGACATTGTAAGGTAGGCTAGGTTAGGAAAGGCTAAGGTAAGGTAGGCTAATGTAGTCTTGGATAGGTTAAGGTAGGAAAGTCTAGGCCAATGTAGGATAGCTTGGGATAAGCTAGTGTAGTATATGATACTCTAATTTAGGTTAGTCTAGTGTAGGTTAGGCCAAAGCATGCCAAGTTAGGTCAATTTATGGTGGAGTAGGTAAGGTAGGTCAGGCTAGGCTAGGAAAATGTAGGTTACGATAACTTAGTCTAATGTAAGTTAGGCTAGGATAGGATAGGATAATGATAGATATGGTAGCATAATCTAGGCTACGCTAGCGTAAGGTATGTTAGGCTATGATAGTTTAGGTTAGGCTACGACTATGGTATGATAGGTGAGGATAGGGTAGACTCGGATAATGTAGGGTAGGCTAGGTTAGTGTAAGGTAGGCTAGGTTAGCCTAATGTAGGATATATAGGATGGGATAGGATAGGCTATGATAAAGTATAGCCAAGGTAGATGAAGCTAGTGTAGGATAAGATAGGTTAGGCTTGTGTATTATAGAATACGATAGGCTAGTGTACGATAGGTTAGGTTAGGCTAGCTAATGGTAGGTTAGGCAAGGGTAATGTAGGTTAGTGTAGGATATGTGAGTGTAAGATAGGCTATGTTAGGCCAGCTTAGGCTAACTTAATGTAGGCTAGGCTAAGCTAGGGTGGGATAGGATATGATAGTATAGGATATGTTAGGTGAGGTTAAGCCAAGCTAGGGTAAAGTAGGGTAAAATAGGGTAGGTTTGGCTAGTGTAGCTTAGGTAAATGAAGCTAGTGTATGATAAGATAGGACATTGTAAGGTAGGTTAGGCTAGGCCAATGTAGGATAGCTTAAGACATGATAGTCAAAGCTAGGATAAGGTAAGGTAGGAAAGTCTGGGCCAATCTAGGATAGCCTGGGTTAAGCTAGTGTAGTATATGATAGTCTAATTTAGGTTAGGCTAGTGTAGGCTAGGCTAGGCCATGGCAAGTTATGTCATATTATGGTGGAGTAGGTTAGCATAGTCTAGGCTATATTAGGTTAGGTTAGTGTAGGGTGGGTTAGGCTACTGTAGGTTATGTTATGCCAAGGTAATTCAGTAAGTTGGGTTATGATAGTGTACAGTAGGTTATGCTATGGTAGGATAAGTTAGGTTAATCTGGGTTAGGATAAGCTAAATTAAGTTATGCCTAGATAGGTTGGGCTAGTGTATGGTAGGGTAGTGAAGGATAGGTTAGGCTAGGGTAGTGTAGGCTAAGTTATTCCAAGGTAGGGTATGATAGGGTAAGGTATGGCAAAAATGAAAAGGGTTAGGTTAGGCTAGGGTAAGGTAGTATATGCTAGGCTGGTATGGGGTAGGTAGACTAGGCTAACTTAGGTTGCAGTAGGTGGACTAAGCTAGTTTAGGAAAGGCTAGAATAGGGTAGGGTATGTTAGGCTAGGCCAAACTAGGGTAGGTTAGGGTAAGCTAGTCTAGGGTAAGTTAGGGTGAGGTAAGTGGCTTTCTTCTAGGCTAGGTATGGTAGATAGGTTAGGATAGGTCAAGGTAGGCTAGGTTAGGTTAGAAAAAGATAAGATAAGGTATGCTAGGGTAGGATAAGTAGACTAGGTTGAACCAAGTTAGGATAAGCCAGGTTAGGGTAGGGTAAGGTAGTGTAGGTCTAGGAAGATTAGGGCATGGTAGGATAGCTTGGGAAGGATATTTTATGCTAAATGTTATGATATGCTATTCTAGGGTAAGCTAGACTAGGCAAGGCTAGTGTATACTAGGTTCGGATAAGTTACACTAGCCTTATTTAGGTTGAGGAGGTTATGGTAGGTTAGGTTAGGTAAGGGTAAGGTAGGGTAGGAAAATATAGTGTAGCCTAGGCTAGGGTAAGGTGACTTAGGCTAAGATGGTGTAATCCAGGATAGTGTAGGATAGGAGAGCATAGGGTAGGGTACAATAGTATGTTGTAGGATAACCTAGGTTAGGGTATCTTTGTGTAGGTTAGGACAAGACAAGGTAAGGTAGGCTAGGATAGGATAGGATAAGTTAGGAGGATTAAGGGTAGGTTAGGGTAGGTTAAAGTAAGAATGGTATCTTCATGTAGAGTGGGTATATTAGCTTGGGTATGCTAAGAAATGGTTTAGTATTTTAGGTTAGTGTAGCCCAATGGTAGGCTAGTGTAAGAAAGGATATATTATTTTTAAGTTAATGTAGGATAGGTAAGGTAGGATAGGTTTAGGGTAGGGAATTTTATACTCAATAAAATCAAACATGTTAATATTCACGTTTATACTTGTTCACATCAACATAAATATTTTAATATGTATTTTTCAAATTGAGTTGATTGGTTACTATTACATGATTTAATATAGACATTCCAATAATTTTCCTAAAATATACGTTGAAGAAAAATAATTATCTTCTCTTCATTTTTCTTGAATTAAATAATTATCTCTATGATTGTGTCATATGAGAGAGATTATCTAGTAGTTCCTTTTTGTCTTTTCTATCTCATGGCACGGGCTGGATATGTTCCATTCTTTTTATATGTTTTTTTTCTTATGTTAAAATGTGCTGTTGTAGGGATTCTGATTTTTACTTACAGGAATCGATGTTCTATAATTTTATAATTCTCATAATAGATGTCGATGTACTGTATTCATTTTCAATATCTTTATATAAATATCAACCTAGAGAGAGTTGTGTACCTTATTGTATAGTAGTAAAAATAATTATTTTGGGGGAAGGGTGATTAGATCCTTCTAGATTCTCAAGTGGGTGGAGTATCACCCTTTTATCTAAGTTCCATAGGGGTATTTGATGGCATTGAATCCATTTATGCCTTTAAAAACACAATTTAAATGCTTCCAAATTTTGATTTTACCAAAAACTAATTTATCGAATTCCCACAAAAAACCACGAGAAATCCAAAATATAGAATAAATAAATTATTTTTTAATACAAAAAGGACCTTTTTTCATGCCATTATATTGAACAAAGAATTTTATTTTACATAACCCATTCATGCTTCCATACTTCATCCTTCCTACAGAATACTTTCTAAGAAAGACTTCTTCCCCTTACACATACTCTTTACATATAATCTAGGACAAGTTACAAAAAGTATTAACTACAAATAATTCTTGACAACAATTAGGCCATATCTATTAAATAAACCTCACCTTCATGGAGCACGTTCCCCTCCATAAATTCTTGAAACAACAGATATCCTCATTTGAGATTTATATCCTTTTTCGAAAGACTATCAGTCATCACATTGAAAGATCTGGAGACGTGTCTAAAAGAAATATGAAGGAAGAAGATTTTTAATATTTGAACTCTCTTATATCAATTTTTTAGCACCAAAGCCTGAATGTTGTAATTAACATTAATCCATTCAATTAACACCTTAGAATCATTAAAGATATTGATATTTGAGATTCCAATAATGGCAACAAACTGTAATAATCCCCAAAAACTCATCAGGTCAGCTTTAGTGTTAGATCCCTTTCCTCCACCGAGACATAAAGTAAAATAATGATCTTTATTTAAACTAAGCATCATTCCACAACCACAATAAGATTTTGAAGAAGCACCATCAAATAACCCTTCAACACAAAAGGAAGTGGTACCTGGAGGATAGGTCCTTTTCATCTTCTTTGATAGATTCAAGACCATATATTCATTAAAGAGACTAATTCCTTTGATCCCACAACTCATTACATTGGGTGAGATGTTTTTAAAAACAACCTTATTCTATGTAATCCATATAGACCACGATATAAAAATAGGAAGAAGACTAAAAAATAGATTTATGGAACCAATCAGTAAAAGAGGCTTCAAGATCCTTAGAACCCCACACATAACTGATACCAAACAAATCATTAACAACTGACCAAAATTTCCTGCAGAATAAACATTTTACAAAAATATGAGAAGCAATTTCGCTTTCTTGATTACACACGAATCAATAGCTTAGACCTTGCCATCCCCTCATGATATTTTTCCAAGTTAAGAGCTTGTTTTTTAGAGCTAACCACCAAAATCATTTCACTTTTTTGGCAGATTTTAATCCCACTTCTTTTTAAACCACCATTTATGGCCCTCCTTAATCCATATTTTTGCTATAAAGTCATACGCCAAATTAGCAGTGATTATGCCTATTTTTTTCTTCTCTGGACAAGCTAATTTATCTTCTTCAGCCTTCATTTTAACTCTTTCCTCCTTCAAGGCATCAATATATAACCATTTCAAATCCCATTCACTTGTAAGATCCACATCTCTAGCATTGAGCCAATAGACACCTTTCAAAACCGACCATTTAGGTCTCTGAATCTGATCAAGAGTTTTAAAACCAATCAAATCTAGATGATCAATAATTTCCCATGGCAAAGCAAAAATATTGGTATCACCAACAAAAGGATCCACCCCAATAATAAACAAATTTCATTTCCAATATCCCAGCTAATCCCCTTTTATCTAATGGAAAACCTTAAGAAAATTGTTCCATATAATTGAAGCTCCATTCAGATCAACTTCTATCACTTTGAACCAACTATTACTAGTCATTTTCTTCAAATATTTAGTTCTCATCACCATGCTCCACAATTGCTCCTTTATAAAAAGGCATCTCCACATGCTTGTCAAACAAAGAGTTTTGTTAAAACTAGTTAGATGTTTTATTCCCCAACCACCCATATATTTTGGAACAACAATTTGTTCCCAATAGGCCAAATGAAACTTTCTTTCATTTCTTGTCCCTTCCCATGAGAAATGAAAACATTTTTCTCTTAAAGTGTTTATGATATATTTTGGAAGCACAACTAGTAAACACCAACAGACTGGAATACTTTGCAAAGTTTCATTGATTAAAGTAAGACTTCCACCCATTGAAAGAAATATGTAAGATCAATATGTTATTATTTTCTCAATCCTCTTTATGAACCAAAACCAATCCTTCACACAACAATTATTTGGTTTTAAATTAAAACCCAAATACCTGAAGCCATCTCTATTTGTTCAAACTTAAACTAAAAAAGTTTTTTCAGTTCAGACACGATCTTTGTCTGAACCCTATGTGTATATATGCAAGATTTATCAGCATTGACTTCCATACATGTTGCATTACAAAAAAATCCAAAATAGCATGCAAGGCCTCCCAATACTTTAACTTATCCAACCCAAAGAAAATTACATCATCTACAAAAAGAAAATGGGTAGTTTTAACATCTGCTAAGAAATTTATACCTAATAAAATACCTTCTTTGCTTGCTTTAAAAACCATTTTTCTTAACCCTTAAATCATTAGAAGAAACAACAAAGGTAACAATGAACAACCCTTCCTTAAACCTCTTGAGCTTCTGAAGAAGGTAGTTGGAGAACCATTTATCAAGACTACAAAATTTGCACTTGAAACATAGGCCAATATCCACTTTACCATTTGATCAAGAAAACCAATCTGAAACAAAACCAATATTAAGAAGTCCCAATTTACCTTATCATAAGGTTTTAACAAATCAATTTTCATCACAATAGAGCTAAGGTTTTTTGTTTTCGCCAAATGTAAACATTCATGTATAACCCAAATAGCCTTCTAGAATCTGCTTGTTAGATAAGAAGCCATTTTTCTCTTTAGAAACTAAACCAGATTTACTTTATCATTTTCAATTTTAAATAATAAAAAACTATAATATAATTTACATATTTTACACCTTGTGTAGTTTTACATAGTTAAAATTATATAATCTGGAATGGACATTTGTTTATATTTAAATGATATAAGGTATTTTTGGCCATGTCTATTTGTTTAAATTCATATGTTTATTAGATTGTAATGCCAATGTCGTGTTTTATTAAATGTTTAAAATTCAATGTTTTATATATAAATTCTTATATTACAAGGTCAAAGTTAAAGTTTTAAATATGTTAATCTATTA
>LPNX010077941.1:182557-208797 GCA_001517045.1 Pseudotsuga menziesii | reverse complement strand
TTAATCCAAGTCCAAGTTGAGGGAAAATGGTAGATGGAAGGGGGTTGGATAAAATTGATGATGAAGATAGGGGTAGTAATGGGGGAGGTTGGCAAACATAGAGATAAAAGGGAGAAAGGAGGGAGGAGAAAGGAGGATTCTTATGCTTAGTTTTTTTGGAGAGTTTGGGAGAGAAAGCTGCAAAGAAGGGTTTCTTGTTGGATATTTTGAGGGGATACAACAGCTGGGGGCCTTGTACTCGGTTTGGGCTGGGGGGTCCAAAGGGGTACCTTTGGAGCTGGGTGGTCGGCGAGACCTCGCCAGTTGGCAGGGTGGCAAAACTAGTTTGGGCTGGTTGAGTTTCAGAAACTTGGGAAAGACTTTTGGCTGCAGGGAAAAGCAAGGAGAAACGGCAAGCAAGGAAAACAACAAAGGTGGATCTACTAGCTATCTTCAGGTATTTTTCAACAGTATTATGGCCAAATCCTGTTTACTAGATTTTGAAAGTTTATATGGCAAATTCTGTTTATTAAATATTAAAGGATTATATGTTGTAATCATCCTTGCTACCCCCACAATTAAAACAGTAAATTGTTAGAATAGATAAAACAGCATTTTGATTTTTAAACTATATAAGTATATAGTTAAATTCTTGACTGTAAATAAAAACTAAAGGGGACCCAGTAGGGGCCTCTACAGTGTCACCTTCACTTCTGGTGGAGAGAAATATCATATGTTGGTGATCAAATCTCCCAGTCTTTAAGTGTCTATCCTACTGTCTTCTTCAATCGTTGTTCTCTCCTTCTTCATTTCTTGGCTAAATAGCTCTATGAATATCATATTTTCCAAAGTGTATTTAATATCCTCTACCCTTCACATTTGACCATAGGGAAGGCTTTTAAGAGTACTTTAGGAGTTACAAGTTGAATTAATAACGTTGTATGAAAGTGGCATTGCCTCAAAATAGTAAAGTTTAGTTGAAAGATTAATTGTTTTGATAAGTTACAGGGATGTTTCGAAGAAAAATGTTGTGTGAGAATGACCTTCACACGGGAAGTCATCATCCTCCCACTATATATATATATGGAATTGTTCTTTTAATAAGGATTATATTTTATCTTAGCAATCAACTCAAAATTAGATTGACTCTTTCTGCACTAATTGCTTTGGGATAGTAATGAATCCAATAAAGCCAAGGTTATGATTATTGAATCCACGCGTATTACTTACCCTATTTTTTTTAAACTTGGAATAAGCCCATTGGTATAATTATCTTGAAGTTGACATTTATTAAAAGTTAAAATGGAATTGTATTGTTGAAACAAGCATTAATGGAGATTGGAAAACCTATGTTAACCTTCAAAACAATTACAAAGAAGAAAAAAAAATTCTTTTGGGAGAAAAATAAAGTCATATTTGACACGCGTTATTTAATTTCAAACTTATATGCTTGTGAAGTTTAGTGGGGTAAGTATTTTGAGAATTCCATAGAACAAATTTACATTTTCTTTATAATCAGTAATATTAAAAATAAACCTCGGATGCAGGTGTAGAGCAAGCCAATTGTGTGCCCGGTATGTGGCTCTGGAGGAAGGGAGATGGGGTAGTTGAACGAGACATACAAAAAGGACAAGTGACGACACTCCACTTACGCAAAATGTTGATGTAACCACTGGATTTAATTTGGACAGGGATGGCGAGGGGTCGAGTAGCCTCACAAATGCAACAGTTAATGTGTTGTGAGATTACCCAGCTCATGCCAGCGGGAAGGATCATTTCCACATGCGCTAGAAATAAGGGAAGCCTACCTCAAAGGTTTTCAAGGTATTGTGTTATAATCACGGGGACTTCATTCCATGAAATTGTGACATAGCGCCTTCGTCTGTGGGATATTAAAGAAATCTCCTAATTTCATTAAATATTGGCTAAACTCATTTTGTTGAACCCCCTCCCAATACTTATATCTTCCCCCCACACCCATTTTTATACCCCCAATACCTATAAAAACCCCTACTACCCTCTAGAAAAACCCTTACCTCCCCAAATATATGCAATATATTGGCTTGACTTTTGATACTTTTAAATCCCCTTTATGAACTCACATGGTATGGTATTGGTCAACAAGTGAAGCCATTGTGATTATAATGGCACTTCAATTTCACCAATTGTGTTTCAATCTTGGCGATTCACAAAAGGCCAATTCTACTGAGTTTATGGAGGAAAGTTTTTGGGTTTGGAGGAAGTCTAGCTCTGCAGCAACTCCCATGGCGCCTCAACAAAGGGGAAGAGCTAGAAGAGGCAGATTATGAAGGTTGGTAGCTACTGGAGTGTCCAATAGACCTAATAATTGCACCCATGATGGCTACGAGAAGGTATTCCCTTTCACCTGTAGCGGGAGATTGACAATTTGGAAGAAAAATTAATTGAGGAGCACACAAAGAAAACATGAAGCCTGCAATCTATTCACCCTTACTTAATTGTAAAAAAAAATTCTTGGGTGGGCGTATGTGGAGAGAGATAGCAGTTAGGAACTCCTGCGCTTCCTTCTCTTTAGTGCCAATGAAAACCTTACTAGAACAAAGCATGACTTTGAGGTGGTTTCTATGGAAGCATGCGTGGATTTAAAGCATATAAACCATGACGCATACAATAATTACCTTCTTTCTTCAATACCATGACCAAGAGGAATGAGTAAGGGATAGTATTGGGACAAATGACTCCTATCTCCAACCATTCATGAATAATCTTTTCAATTCCATTATTCTATGAGAAATGATGATTACAAGGATGCACAATGGGTGGTTGAATACATGCAATCAGGGGAATATATTAATCATTATCACCATGCTAAGGTTTTATTTACGAGTTGTTCCAAATATCTATTGACATTTAGCTAGGATCAATTCCAAATTAGGGTCAATTTGTTGTGGGGTGATACCCATAACTTAAATGACATTGAACTAGTAAATAATGTATGAGTGGCATTTCTTCAAGAGATTCACCATATGGCGATACGCGATAATTTTATAACCATACTTGGTCCCATTTAATGTATCTTTATGACCCTCCTTAGTGAACCCTATGTATAATTCCCTTAAATCCATAATACTAGACCGAAAATGTGTAACCATTATGTGCCTAGAACTACATCACCACTACCCATTTCAATAGAAAACATGTGAGATTTGAGTAGATAGTGCTCCATTTGAAGTTTCACAAGGCTTACAATTTTCATTGAATTAATCAAACATCCATTAGCTATCATAATTTGAAAATTACATGTTGTGTGGACATAAAGTCAAGTTTCTATGGAAACTCTTAAATGGATAAAATGGAAACTCAAGGACTCTTAATTAAGGGTTGAGAGGAGGAGGGGGTTGCTCTAGGATCCATATTATGGTTGGAGAGGGGAATAAATGGGGCTTCTTTATCTTGAACATTGTCCACTACATGTGCTTTCGTAGATCATTAAGAAGTATCCATGCAATCAATTGAGTGAGCCATCAAGACCTATGCTCAAATATCCTCGTTCGGACCACTAATAAAAATCATTTTAAAATTCATGCCCTTTGTTTAGATTCCCAATTCTTTGAAGCTTAGTATAAAACTTCCATTGTGTTTGTTTGGCATAACATGGTCAAACAACCCAAATTATCAATGTCTATTCTAAAACAAACATAGATAGATTCAACAAATTGACTCTGGGTAATGTGTCCCTCTTATGGAATTGACATCATTACCATTGTTCTTGATCCAAGTATAATAAACCCACTACAAGTTTAATCAGGCCATCAACAATACCATTGATGGAGAAGTAGTCTCCCATTTGGGTAATCCAACCTATAGGGTTAGAGCCATTAAATTGTTCGAGTCAACTTTAGGATGCTTTTGACACATCTAATGTTTACTATGGAAAATGGTTGGTGATGAGAGAGGCCCACCTCTAGTGGAGGATTCAACCCCTTTCTCATGTAATGGTAGATCCAACCACTACAAACATACATCTAGGATGGGAAGGGTATAATGTAGATGGTTATTCTTGAAGCAAGATCTTCTTTCACATTGTTAAAAATTGCTTCCATGCCACCGAAGTGTGCTTGTAGGTTATCTATTCTAGAAATGTGTTGGTCAAAGTTACAAGCAACATTTTGGATTCTAGAGACTTAATTTTCTAGGCTATTTAGCCTATTCTACATGGACTTGCTTCTAATTGCCAACATAGGACTTTGGGTCCTCCAAAAGGATTATCAGAGACTTACACCCATTAAAGTAGTGTGACACAATAAGTCTTTTGAGATAGGTAGTTTGCAATAGTATGGTTGGGTACACAAAAAAGGTTTTTGGAGAGTCGTACCAATGTGATCAACATCACAAATTTTTTTTGAGATAAGTCTTATATAATGGTATTTTTGGCTTTATCAAACTTGTTTATAACTACGTAATAGGAGTATTATTGTTGTTTAAGTATTACTCTGCTATAATTCACATACTCTTGATATCTAAGCAAAAGTGTATTTCAATTGGCCATTTTGTAGAGGCTAGGGTTTTTACTTGGTCCTAATGATAGTGCATTATCAAGCACTATAGCTCTCTAATATGCTTAAGGGTATCCAACAATACATGGATAAATCAGTCATGACACCAATCAAGGAGGCTAGACTATACCCCTAGCTTTACTACTTAATTCCTTGGTACATAAAGACATCTCCCTGAGTGTTGTTATTGATGTATTATAGCAACAAGATTACCAAGAGGGTTATGTAAGGCTAGTCTCAAGTATGCCTAAGCATGTTTCACCATATCTAAATGTGCGTGGAAGAGAGAATCCATAAGCATATTTTGCTTGATGTGGTACTGCTCAAAGGGGTTCCAACATAGGTGTAAAAGGGTGTCCAACTAGGTGACTTCACTTGTATTCCTTGACCTAGTGAAATATAGATCTATGTGTCTAAAGATATTAGGACACATATCTAGCTTAAAGTATTTTTTTCTAAAATTTGAATGTGCACATAGGAAAGAGCTTTGATAGCACTTGTAATATCCTTAACAAACATAAACAAATATTATCTAGCTCCGATAAAATAGCAAGACTTGACACATCATTCCATAGACTACTACATTTAGATGTGTGTAATAGTTAAGAAATATGTGTTTCCTCCTAAAAAGTCATAACTTCAAATCCTAAAAAAATATAATATGTATTTTTAACCTATTTTCAGTATTATACTTATAAAACTCTTATTTAAAAAATATTTTAAAAATCACAAATCACTCCGTTCTTAAGAATAGTTTTTAGTTAAAATTTCATCTTTAAATTTAATAACTTTTATTTAACTCTTATATTAGTAAATAAATTTTTAGTTAACATTTTTATGTTAAGTAACTTTTATTTAACGTTTTCCATCTTTAAATAAAACTCAACTATCAAAGATAACAAATATTTTAAAAAAACTCTTCTTACAATGTGATTTGCGAGTAAGACAATAAACCATTAAAATATTGGAGTGGGTACTAGTTTAATAAAATTAATTAAAAAATAAATTAAAAATGAATGAAGCGATATAGGAACTACATTACTTTTATGATTTCTTGGTTTTTTCTTTGTGTCCATTTTAACGGACAATTATGTGAAAAAAATATGTTCTAAACCTTTTTTATTATTTATATGTGAATTTTTTTTTACATTGTTAAGATATTAGACCGTGAAAAATTATCAGTAAAAGTGGTCATAAATCAATTATCTCCATTATCCTGACTAGCTAATAGGCAAAAACCAATAATATAATGTATTTATGTAATAAAAAATAGACAATATACAGCCCAATTGGTGATTCATGCAATTCATTCTGGTTTGCAGTTCACCTCTTTAACCCCTCTGTTTATTTTAATTACTGGTCGACAGAGCAGTGTGATCACCTTCAACTCCATGGAGAAACATGGCCGCACTTGTTTATCGCCACAACCGTCGCCTTCACAACCCTTTCCTTCTCTCCAATGTGCCTTCAATCACATCCATGAAAAATTAGCTTCTGCATGGAGAATATAATGTTACGGAGTTCATAATTTTATTTATGGGAGAGTGGCTCCATTTTCATTGAGGTATCATTAAATTTGGGCACCTTTGGAAAAATTAGGCCTCTTCCAACGGGAAGATCAAATCCTTCTACCCCAAACTAAGAGAACATCCTGCCAGATTCTGTTTAATATTAACTACCTTTAATTTCTGTCAATCACCTCCAAGTATGAATTGACATAATTATTGAATCTGAGTATGTCAAAGAACGCAACCTGATTCACTTTTGGCAGTCAGTAGGACTTCTTTGTTCCAATCACAAGCACATCCAAGAGCTGTTACTTTTTAATTGAAAAATTCCAAGGAAAAGAACTTTCTGAATACGAAGGTCATGCGATCAATTTTTTCAATTTTCAATTCTTTATGCAATAAAGGCTATTTTACCAGGAGAAGGTCATTCACGCTGGTCAAAGTAGAGATTAAAATCCTAATTTTTTATGCACAGTTTAACAAAATTTAAGGAGGTGTGATAAAACAAACCCAACTATTCCAATCGTCTGGTTCCCTATACAGCTGGACCTATAGGCCTCAAAATATGGATCAGAGAGAATTTAGTGCCATCATAAATTTATTCTTTCCAGAGAGTAGTCTGTAATAAAGGGGCTGCTTCTTCATGTGAACACAAATAAACTTGAATTTTAGAGTAATCCAATGGTTGCCTAGAATGCTATGCATATCACAATTAGGTCGTGTATTCTGCAATTAACTATCTATATAATTAGTACTAGTTTGGTGAATGAACTTATAGCGCACCATAAATTTCTACTGTAATTTTATTTTCAAGATTGCACTTACAACAAAACTCAATGAAAGTAGGTAGACCCACAAGATATTAAAGATATGTTGAAAACACCGTATTTTTCTTCCTGTGGAATACATGCATGTAAGGAAGAGCATCCAATCTATAGAGGATCTATGTCAGTGTGGAGTCTTGATACAACACAACTAACCGCGCACACTAATAATGCGGAGAAATGAAAAAAATTGAAATTAGAGTGGGGGAATTGGCTCTATCAATTAACTAGTCCAATCAGTCGTCAATATGAACCGGGGGCTCTATAACACAACCGGGGAGTCAATTATGTCTTTGGATCCCTCCGTTCTCCGGAGTTAGATTGATTGAATCCAAATTTCGCTGAGTTCCTCACCTTAAAAGGCTTAAGATTTCATCCAAATGTAGCAGATTTATCCAACAATGCTATCTAACTAAATTCATTCGGGAGTTCGGGTTGTGCAAGACACATCAATGAAAAAATATTCTTAGCCTACCTTGCATTGATGCCTAAATTAGCATATTATAAAACCTAGAATTTAGATGTTCGGATAAAGAAAGTTAATACTGAGTATAACTGGTGCATTGGGTGTTATTACCTCACTGGAGATCGGCTACAGACCCATTTTGGGAGACTGCCCCTTATAGACTGGCCCTTTAAAAGATACTGGTAACTGAACCTAAAAGTATTAATGGTGTAGTCATACTGGATATACTGGAAAATTTCTCGATCTTGTTCTCGGTATAGAATTGGATAATATAAAACAGCCTTTGAGCCCCTTGCTACAGGGTCTCGATCTCTAAATGGATCTGTTATAGCTACTCAGTCTCGATATGCTGGGGACCCCACCTTTGATGGATTTGGAACCGAGCCAGATGAACCTTAAACGGGTGCTAAGGAGGCAAATGTGATATTCAAATGTTTGAATTTGAATTTGAAAGTGACCTCCATTTGAAACACTCGTCCCATCATTAATGACTTAGGACTGCCAACTCACAAAATCTCGAAATTAGTTAAACGGCGGATGCATTTTAATGCATTACATGAAGGATGTCAGAATCGGAGTTCTTGTAATAGGATGCCAGAAATGGACCTACCATGGATGAAACCATGGATCATTCATGAACATCACTGCTTCACCATACCTTATGCCATTGACAGTCGTGGGTCTCTGACATTGGACAGACTCGTCTTAAATAAGACTCTGTGCTGTAAATAAGGCTCGCCTATAATATTTTGCTTACATTTCTGTATTCTTTTGGGAGTTGGCTAAACTCTATACCATTTGCACCTTTCATGGCACTTTTGATCTGAATTTGGTAGCACTATTTGTTGTTGAAAATGAGGTTTTTACTGTTGAAATTGCAATTTTTATTACAGAAATGGATTCATGATATCTTTGAAGCATCCTGATTATACCATTCCAATCATTGAAAACTACCATTTAAATAATTTCTACCTGGTTTTGGCTTAAAAAAACTCACCAATTTCGAATGCAAATGGTCAAAAGTTTAACTTACACCATTCTGTTGCAGTCTTTAGATTTCCGGTGCAAATGGTCAAAAGTTTAGCTTACACCATTCTATTGGTGTCTTTACATTTTGCTTATATAATAAAGCTAAAATGGTCATTTTGAAGACTATTGAAAATAATAAATTATTTAATTTATTTTTTTTAATTATAATTTATATCCCAACAACATCAGCTTTATTAACAAAAATTGTAAATAGTGCTTCCCGTGACTTTTTAAAATACTTTTTAACTATCTTCTTTGGCCACGAAAGCCTGGGTCCATCTCTAGTCAAGAATCATTTCTCAATGTCAATTCTAATGATCTAATCCTCAAAATACTTTTTAACTATCTTCTTTGGCCACGAAAGCCTGGGTCCATCTCTAGTCAAGAATCATTTCTCAATGTCAATTCTAATGATCTAATCCTTACAATACTTTTTAACTATCTTCTTTGGCCAGGAAACCCTGGGTCCATCTCTAGTCAAGAATCTTTTCTCAATGTCAATTCTAATGATCTAATCCTTAGAACTATGAGTCAATTTTAATAACTATTGAGGATTTCTTCAAAAGTTGTTTGATCTTCTTCGAATTTAACCATGTTACAAAGTTATAGTTCTTTGATGAGATATTTAAAAAGTTGCGTAATATTCAATTTTGTTTATCGATCGTTTCACATGGGAGCACCAAACGAATCCAAAGTACAAAAAAAATACCCACCTCGTCTCACTTTTACTAAAATAAAAAATTTCCCAAACTAACTTTACAATATTTAATTTAATGTGGTTATTTAGAAATTTAATATAATAACATCGTAATGACTTTATGAATAGGTTTGCCGTTGTTTATATTAGTCTCTATGGAAACCAAGACAAGTTTTAGTCAACTATCTTAGGTTTTATATGTACAAACAATAAAAAATTGTATTTAACCAATGGACAATTTTGAGCCGCTATTTGGCCTCATATCGAGGCCATTTTCATATTTTCATGTTTTAACTTAGGTTAAAACATCTATAACAACATTGATATATCTAATAGATTTTTCATTTTGATTAATGCTATCTCCATTATGGCATTAGTTAGCAAACACAAAATGTTAGTATCTCCCTCGCTTATTACTTTTAATTAGGGACTACATGCCCAATCATTTGTTTTCATCGGGCCCTCACCTCTACCTGGAGGCTTACAACTTGAAATCCTTCAACACCTGTGTCACATGCACATGCACCATCTGAAGCCTTGCATGTCAGCCAAAACAATCTCTACGTATCAAAAAATTTTGTTGCTTCCTCTCTGGTTGATACTGCTTGAACCCTAGGAGCTGTGCGTGTTGTTACTCCATTTAGAACAATATCGAAGGCCATTCTCAAATTCCAAGCAAGGAAAGGCCACTTATAACTCTTTTAGATATAATTCTATGCAAGCATATGAATCTAACAAGAAGTGATTCCTTCAGAACAATTAAATGAAGTTCCTTCCATGCTAGAGAAACTAAGTTCCCGGCAGGAACTAACATGAAGAAATCCCTTCCACATAGAAGCTGATGAAGAACCTAAGAATTGAGAGCCAGAGGCAAAGCATCATGTAAGTTCTTTGAAATGTTGCATTAAGATTTAAAATGATCTTAATTACCACAGACTTACATAATAATGGAAATGGAATTCCACTAAGAAAGTAGTGAGCATGATATTGAGTTTTACCTTATCATGCTCACTATTAGGTAAAACTCTTCTTTCAATTTAAAAGATCATTATATTGTTAGAATCTACTAAGAAATTATAACCAACTATTTTTAAACTCTTCTTGCATTTACCTTTTCACCAAGGGTGTCTATCCTGAATGATGAGGATATCATTGTAAACATTGTTAGCGACCTCAGCAATATGTGTGCATCTCTTATCCAAATGTTAAGTGTTCTTCCTGAGAACAGCTCTCTGCAAATACCTTCTACGTAGTTCCGGTCCTTGTCTAGCAAAAAGGCTATGAAAACACGCCCATTGTTCAATTGAAGGCTCCCCTATCATTAAAGATTAAAGACTGCAACTTGCTCCATAGTTTTAGTAATAAAACCATTCCTCTGACAGTTTGATGTTGGTAAAAGGGGGTTTTATACTTGCTCCTCATATGGATTTTCTCCCTATCTGGACATGATGGTAACTCCATCCATTACACATAAATATTTTGTATCATAAATATTTTCATGAAACAAAGTTATCTTCTTTCAAAAACATATTTGGAATGAGCATGAAGGAAACTACCTTTTCAACGGTCTCAATTTTCTATATAGTCGAATTGATGTTCCTATAATTTATGTCTTTCTTGCTCATAGTCGGTTGTTATTTGACTAATGTTGAACAATATGTAAGCATAAAAACACTCTAAATTCCACACTCCTAATGATAATTGTGTGCTTATAATTTGTCACGAAAATATAAATAAATTTGTGTTTATTCTGATTCCATACTATAAATAATTTTTTGTTTATTCTGATTCAATACTAACCTCTTGATATGTTGGTACTGGAACTTGCAGTGATTCCAAGTGCATTTTAATGAAATTTCCTCCAAAGAATCACAGTGACATCTGCATTGTAACTAAAGAGTTTTCATTGCAAAAAAATATAGTTACCATCTTTAATATTTGTTGCAGCAAAAGAACTTTCAGTGAAGGAATGAAGGCATGAGTAACAAATCGAAGCGTTAGAGTGTATATTTGGATCGAGGATATCATAACATGTTTGTGCAATTGTCGGTATCATATTTTTATCATAGGAAATTCAGGGACAATGATGGAACGAAATCAGTGTTCGGCTCTGAAATTATGGATAGGAAAAGAACAATAAATTTCTCCAAACAATTGAAAATCAACTCAAAATATACACAAACTCAAATAATCAGGAATCAAATCAACCGAATTTATCTTGGGACAGAAAAGCTGCATGAAAATACTGAAATCACCGAGTATAAAATCAACCAAAACTTAGTTTGGGGCATAAAAGTTACATGAAAAATCAGATAGATAGATAGGCTAAGCGAAATTGGGACTGTAACTGTTATGATCTATTCATAACATGCAAGAGACTAACTTAAAATCCAACTTACAATCCACGAAGGGCTTACCTAGATTCCATGAAAAATACAAGCCTCATACTGGTCGAATGGAGGGATCAACCTTTACTCATTGGTCTTAAGGAAGCCAAGAACATGACTTTCACAAGGACAAGCATCGCAACCCTGTAAAGTCGAGCACCATAAAATAAATCGAGATGGATGGAACCTAGAATACATCTCATAGCATGGCCTTTGATGCATGCACTCCATGTGTTTATCTTATTTTGTTTCTATGCAACATTGAAGTGGCATATATTTAATCAAAATTTTATGATTTATATTTTATCGTGGGATGGTAAAATAGTAACTAGCCAAGGAAGCAGAGCAGGTTAAGTCCAATATTGTATTAATGGTCCCTCTATTGAATAATTGCAAAGAGTCTACACGCATTACAAGTTGTCTACACGTGTCTATGTCAAACTTTCTCACAGTTACTTGGGTGGCTCACTGAGAGTTGATTAATATATAATCAATTATTCCATCAATTCATAGAGGCACCTAACATATCACCAACAAATTAATCATTTCCTTAAGAAGCTTAATCACTTCCCTAAGTGTGAACACAAAGTGTGAGGTTGCATTGTTTACCATGTTTATGCATACGTCTATGTGAAACTTGCCCATAGTTGCTTGGGTGGCTCACTGAGAGTTGAGTAATATATAATCATTTATTTCATCAACTCATAGAGGGACCTAACATATCACTCGTAAATCAATCATTTCCTTAAGAAACTTAACCACTTCCCTAAGTCTGAACACAAAGTGCATGGTTGCATTGTTTACCGTGTTTATGCATATTTGGGAGACCTACTAACTCAGCCATCTCCACTCTACGTGCTACTACTATATGATATAACCTACCTTGGCTCTAACCAAGGGGCTTTACCTTGGAAAAAACTAGAGCTTTCTCTGTTTTTCTTGTGAAAGCATGATATAACATACTTTGTACATGGAGGCATTAACACTTGAACTAAATCTCGAGGGAAGTACCCTTACTGTAGAAAAGGTCTTACACAAAGAATTGGTACTTAACTGGGTATGTTTTTCGAGGGCATAAGAAGAAGAGTGTTGTTTACCAGAAAAACACGTGTGCTTCAGAAATAAGATAGTTTTAACCCTTTTTACTTTGAAAACTTCCATCTGAGATGTAATGATCCGTTGACTATGCTATATTATAAATGAAGTTGCTAACACAGCAAAAGGAGGAGGCAAGGAAGAGAAACTCACTCGAGACCCTCTTAGATCTTATAAATAATACGTCTAATATAAAATCTAAATATTCCAATTATCACCCTACAACTCCATCGTCTTTCTTGATAGTTCATCACTCATTGGGACAACTTTGTAAAGAGCACTTATCTATTGACTCAATTCCCCATTTAGCAACTATAATGGAATGCTGATAGCCACCGCCACAGATTACTACGGGAATGACAAATTACTATGATCATGTGTAATTAGCAAAATAAAGGGTTCATTAGAGAAGGCACATATAAACTCCTTCTTTGTCATTTTTTCCTTAAAGGAGGCCTTTGTCATGAAAAGCTGTGAAACTGACCTTGTTTCGTAATAGTTCGTGGGTTGGAAAAACCTATCTCCTATGGTTGTTGTTGGGATATCATACTTACTAATTAGAGGAAATTTGGGGTGTAAAATGGGCCTTATAAGAAAACGCGCCAACAAAAAAATTTGTGAGTTGGAATTCAAGAACCAATAGAATTTCAATAAAATGAGTCAACCATAATAGTTGAATTGACATATTTGTCATAAAAGAAAACTACCTTTTTTGTTCGTATTTTTGACATAACTCGTGTTTTTACTCAAATTTCAAGCGGGAGAGCTTTAATTTCGCATCCAACAAGTACCCACACTGCATACTTTCGACGGACCCCTCTACCCCAAAAACAAGAAATACCTGAAAAAACATGATGATGACATCATCATCACGTTTTTTCAGGTATTTCTTGCTTCGTCATCACGTTTTTCAGGTATTTCTTGTTTTTGGGGTAGTGAGCTCCGTCAAAAGTATGCAACATGGGTACTCGTTGGATGCAGAATTAAATTCCGCATCCAATGAGCTCTCTCGCTCAGAATTTGAGTAAAAACACAGGGAGATATGTCGAAAATACGAACACAAAAAGTAGTTTTTTTCATTCCTCCTCCAAAATTAATAACTATTATTTTATTGTTTTAACTATTATTTTATTATTTTCCTCACGAGGCCCATTTTAGACCTCAAATTTCCTCTAATCGGGCCTCTTTTTAGGTGGGTTATCTCGGCTAGTCTCCTACGAGCTTAATATTCAAGCTACTATTTCAATTTCATCTGCATTATCAAGACGCCAAAGCACAAAGCGATTCCTTTAGAATAGCATGGGCTTGAATGAATATACATCCGTCTAAGCTCATAATTCAACTTCTACGTTATCAAAAAACGAGATTAAATTGTCCGCTCATCTCATTGATTTCCATAACATTTTTTGCAGCGATCTTGCTCTTCATTGCAGTCTAGGATCTGGATCGCATGTAGATCCAACGAGAACTCGCAACATAAGTACTGGGAAAACGTTGGTCTCAACTACGTAGGGAGAGGAACAAAACAACACGGCTTATTAAGGACTACTTGATTTGTCAAAAGTGACCATTCAAAGATATTTTCCAGCCACTTTAAATCGACGATGTAAAACCTCTTCGAAAAAGTCTGATATGCATGGTTTTTAGAGGACCAAACATAAATGCAGAGCTCTCTGTTCAAAACTTTTAGGTTTTATTTAGCTATCATTTTTCCATCATCAATCATATGAGGATAGAATTATTGGGTACTAATGAGAAGGATGAATCTCCCATGTTTACTATTTTAATAATTAACTAAGGAAACATTAATTGTGCTAATAAGTATAGCCCTCTCTCTCACTTAGTGCACATTAATAGTCTAATAACTGATTCTAATGTGTCGCCTACATTATCAAAAATCAACATTGATTCTGCAACAAATGCAAGTCCTAATGGCAGGGACTTGCTGTGCTGCAACCCATCTTGTTATTATACAAGACATTATAGGGATGAACAAATTTGAATTTCGGTGTGAGAGTTGTGTTTTTGGATTTTTAGTTATGTTGCACACCTCCATTGAAATTAAAGCTAATATCCAAAAATGCATAAAAATTTGTTAAAGTCTATGCCATAAGTAATAATTGACTAGTGCTTTAATGAGGGATCAAAATTGAAGTTGTCATTGCTTTCCAAATGTCTTTGTCTTTTAGCTCGTCATAGAAGGGTAAATTCGAAATAAAGATTATTTTAAAATTTTTCATTTGAAGGATAGAAACATTTCCTATAATATATTATACTTTTCAAAATATATCATACTTTTAATAACTTTTATATTGATTTTTTATCTATACATCATAAAAGAATGTTACTATTTATCTTTTGTTAAATAATTAAAATAATATATATTTATAGAAAAAACTCATATTACTCTCACTTGTATAAGTAAATTAATATATGTTTATAGAAAAAATCATACTACTTTTAAATATATAAATAGGTTACTAAATTTAAGACACATAATTGAGTTTTTACTAATATTAAAACATAAATTTAGTTAATTATGAGGTTATTAGCTATTCACCTAACACATTAGCTAATCCTTTCATAATTTCTTGAACTTGAGCGGAGCGTTATTCTTTCTTTTTCTTTGGTAATAAGAGAAAAAGCTTATTGTCCCAATATTTCTCAATATAGCTCCCGCTCATAAGTAAGCGCGATGGGAAATCCATGGATCAACTCAGATTGGTTCCTTGCACTTTCCCATTCACAGTCATATCTTGGATAAGCTTTCCCACGGTAAGGCCCTCTTGGTTGTTCGTAGTTGTTCCCAACCCTATCCACTGACTTATCCAAGCCATCATATGCATTCATCGTGTACTATGTGATCTAATCCCGGTTTCCCTCCAGAGTTGACATCCCACTATGAATGCTAGCGAAATGCTCCACTAACCCTGGCTTGAATTGCCACAACTCGGATTTTCTTCATCATATAAGTAGTGAGGATTCACCTCGAAAAATATTTTTTATTAATTATATATATATAATATTTATTTTTAAAATTGTATACATTAATAAAAAATTTAGATGTTTATAATGTTAGGTTTTTTTAGCATGAGACACGGGTAAGCCCAAGTGTGATTTAAACTTTTGACCTCTTTTGATTTCATACCAAGTGAATTGCCAATGAGCCACACCCATACATGCATGATGTTTATAATGTTAGTTAAATGATCAAAACTAATTTTATTTTATGTTAAATTTATTGATTATTAATTAGAATTTTTTAAAACATCCACTTATATTTTTTACATACAATGTAAAAAATAAAATAAAATTTAAATATCATACAATATGGAAATCGTATTATGTTTAAAAATTAACATTTTACACATAATAATTTTCACGTTTCAATCATTTTATAAAATACTATTTTTTAAAATTAATAAGTATATATATATTTTTTGGCATAAAATAACGTGATGAGTTCTAAATACCAAGATAATCATTTCTAAAATTATTTTTTTTAAATTATTTTAAGTTGTGTACAAAAATTCATTGGATTGATTATTTTATTAGTGGAAATTATTCATTTCTAAAATTAATTTAAGTTGTGCAATAAAAATAATTAGATTAATTATTTTATAAAGATAAATTTTGTTTATATTAAACATTAATTTCATTCCTAAACTTCTATTATTTAAAAACTTTATTAATTAATAAATAAAATTTTAAAATTGTGTATTCTTTACATCATAACACAATTCAAAGGTATTACACATTAGTCTTCTAAAAATGTAAACATTTCATTTTATTTAAAGCATGTGATTTTAAAATGTCATACTTGTATCCTCTAATTTATTATATTTAATTATAAGGCATTTTTCCATCTCTTTCTCATGAATTATTTTTATCTTAAACACGGTAACTTATACAAAATAAATATCTCTAATCAGTCCACGTAAAAAGCATCGAAGACAAACAACATCTATTGATGCATTTAAATTGAACCAACATAATATAAATAATGAATAAAATGTTGATTTTGAGCTAGAGATTAATATTGAAGAAGAAGGTCCTCCTGAGATGAAAGACAAAGGGGCAGCTCCTAAAAGGTCATTCAAACATGGATGGAAGTTAACACACAAATGGGCATATCCTATAATAGGTCCAAATGGGGAAGAGTGCATAAGTGTGATTGGTGTGTTAAATTCAAAGGAGATACACCATATGCAAGGGAAGGAAGTAGCACAATCCAATTAAGTGGATTAAATAGTCATGTTATTTTTTAGGCTCATAAGTGTTCAGTTCAATTTCTTGAGAGTGAATCAAGGAAATCATGTTTTCCCAAACCAAACATGTTGAAATCATGGTAGATGTTAAGAAATCTAGAATAATTAGTGTCATAGAAACTATGTATTTTGTTTCTATCAAATATTGACCTTTGGAAGTGTAAAAAGACTTATGTGACATGCATAGGTATAAAAGAACACCTAATATGCCACTAACCAAAGTGTATTCTTCATACAATAATATCACATCATGAAAAGGGTTTTTACTTGCTGCAAAAAAGGTTTATTGAAAAAAAACTAAAGGCAAATATTTGCTAGACCATTTTATTCTATTTTGGTGGATGAAAGCACAAACAAAACGATGGAACAACACCTAACTATATATGTTACATATCTAATGGATGAAGAAACAGGGTCATGTACAACAAATGTAACATCTCTAAAATTCCTATAAAAAAAACAATATACTCTAACTGCAATAATGAGAGATGAGTGCATTCATACAAACTTTAATTTGTGCATAGTATTATAATCATGGGACCATAAATGAATTATTACAACGCATACTTATGTTCACAAAATTATAATGAGACATGTTGTTTTGACAGCACTACTTAATTGTCGTTAAGCTATGGTAGGAACATCGCATTCATTTTTCGTAAATTAACATTGTTGTGATTGTTGGTTATGTTCTTCCTTGCAAGTTGCTTGACCCTATTAGATGCTAGGGAAAAGAATGGGCTACAGGTCTTACTTAGCATTTATCGCTAACACAGACCTTATGTATCCCTTGTGCAGGCGTTTACTGAAGAAAGCTTACTTAATCCAACTATCACAAAATCCTAAGCTAAGTATGAAATAAAACCACTCCTAAAGAGGGCCTAAGCATTGGGGAAAAAGGGAACCAAGCTTACTTTACTGTATGAAAAAACAAGCATAAACACAAATGATAAGGTAAAGAAAAAAGGAAATGTGCAGTCTTGGAACTATATGATTTGGGTGGAAAATCATAAACCATTTGGCATTAAACATTCACGTGATGGTTTTAGTGCTACAGTTGTATATCACTACACATGTCAACTCATAAACCCTAGGTGTTTAATGAGCCTCGTAAAAAGTTACTACGTTGTTAATGTAAATTTTTCACTGCAAAGTGTTCTATTGTTTGTTGCATGTATTGATCGGTCTATGCATGTAATACGTTAAATCTCTACAGAGTATATCGATGGTGAAGGAGTTGAGGCTCTCGGCCCTTGATACCATTTAGCTCGGTTTGTGATAATGAAACTTGAAAGGGAAGCTTTGGTTCCAAGATATGGTATCGTCGGTGGCCAAGCTGTTGCTTCCATAGCGACCTTATAAACGAAAAATAGGGTAAGTTCCCTTTCTGGTTAAAGTTATTGATTTACATTGACATCGAAATAGTTTTTCGATTCCATGTTTAACCTCTGTGGGTTTTCATGTGCAGGAGGTTTTCCAAAAATGGGTTGATGTACCTGGTTTACGATTGGACACCGTGGTTAAAGGAAAATACAGTCTTGGTAAGACATGTTACCCTATTTTCTGGTGGCTTTGTGGCTTGTGACTCCATGACTTGACATGTGTTTCTCGTACTTCTATGACGTTACTCGAAAATGCTAGCCTACTTAGTTCTACCTTGTGGCATTTGGTAATGGTTTTATAAAAGGGTCTTCCATGACCATGAAGTTTGAAAGATTGTACTGTAAATGGATTTAGGTGATAGCGCCCTTAAATTATGTAGTGTTTTAATAGTCGTGTGAGTTGTCGCTCCAAACTTGTAAATATTTTACCTTTAAAAAGGAATCACATAAGGGTTTTTATGTTGTAATTATACAGTCAATTTTGTTTTTAGATCTGTGGGATGAATGTTGTTCTAGTTATAACTCTATATTTTTTGTTTTCCTAATAATCCTTTAAGGCCATGAGGCCATTCATGGATACCGTAGTATATAAATAACTAAAAGTTTAAGGCCGAGAGGCCATTTTCTCTGTTTATTGTTTTACTTTTATTCTAGTGCAATGTTAAGTAAGCAATGGAATGTTCCCCTTTTGTGTCGTAAGATTTTGTGTTAAGAGTAGAAGGATTTCTGATTTCAAAGTTTATAAATCGATTTACAGCTTGTGGCATAACTGCCCCCACGGGATTCAAACTCGGGTTCAGATAAACTATGAGTTGGAAATTTTATTAGGATTTTATCCAAAAGGCTTCGAAAAGTTTCCATCTAGAAACCTAATACTGGTGTTTATTAACAAAACTTATTTTACTGTTCCTACAGTTTGAGAAACGTTTGGGTTGTGAGGCCAATGTGAAGATGGATTTGTCTTATTTCCAAGATTACAGGGTTTCTGTTGATGTAAATGAGTCATGTCATATCCCGAAGTTCCTATCGGGAGATTCAATAATGTAAACAAGTCATGTCAAGTCATTGTAGGTAACCCTCCTATTGTTCAAGGGTTAAAGTCCCCACAGTTGTGGGGCCCTATGGTTATTAGACTATCCTAGAGAAGTTGGCCCTATGTGAGTTATTGTAAGTCGAGGCAATAATCCCCACCATTGTGTTAAGGATAACCCTCCTTGTTGGTCGGAGGGGAAAAATACCCACAAGTTGTGGGGCACTAGGGTTATTAGACTCTCCTAGAAATGTCGGCTCTAGTAAGTAATTGTTAAGTGAGGCCAACATGTTGGAGTTGACATTAAGTGAATGAAAGAATATAAATAGAGAGTGAGCCTCTCTATTTATCACACACACACTCACTCACTGGGGCACATGAGTGAGAGAGAAGTTGTTGGGACAAGAGAGAGACTACTGCTGTCGGGAGATCATCTTTATGTTTTCAGGTTTTACTTTCAGTGTTGATTCTATCTCTGAGGAAGTTGCGGGGTTTTCTCCTTTATGGTTTTCCCAAGGAAAATTCTTTGTGTCTCTTGTCTCTTATGTTTTATTGATGTGCATGTTATTCTCTCAGTTAAAGATCCTAATATCACAATGCTAGCTTGAATGATAAAAATCTAACAATTTCAAACCCTAGACTTATATTCTTTTTAAAATGTTTCTTTGTTAATTAAATGCTATCATTCTTAAAAGCTAACGAAGACTCATGAAGGTATTATAATTTGGTTACTGCATAATTACATTTTTCGCAACTTTAATTACAATGTAATATTTAGTTAGTTTTAGATAGTATTCAATCTAGAGGAAAAGAATGGATCTTGTGTAAGTTTGAAACAGTGCAAAGTTACGGTTTCTTATTTGTTATGTGAAGATTTGGGAGCTGAGAGGCCACAGAGTAATGTATGCCGACAAAACTCTATTATTATTAAGTTTTGATGTTTATATGTATATTAGTAGATATAGTTCTAACCCTAAGGATTTGTTTAGTAGATATAGTTCTAACCCTAAGGCTATGATGATTACAAGTTAAAAGATTTTTTTTTTTGCAATTAATATGTTTTGGTTATGAAATTTTATATCATTTTTTATTTACGTATGAAAATAATATTTTTTTATAGATTTTCTTCAAAAAAAATGGCTGCTAATAGGTTAACCCTTCATATTCAAATATAATCTTTCTTTTCAAATTGGATCCTGTTCCCAATAATAACACCAAAGAGAAACGAGATGTTACATTAAAACGACTTCTAACTAAGGAACTTTGACAATAGAATAACAATGTGCAATTGCGTGTCATAACATTCGATTGAATTTTAATTTGGAGTCATAGTTGGCTAGTCATCGTAATAATTTTAAGTTGGAGTCATAGTTAGCTAGTCAAAGACTACGCATGCAATGAGTTAAGGGCACTCACACGAAGTTGGTTCCACTTTTTGGTGCCACTTAGGAAATCAGAAACGCACTTCCAAAGTGCAAATCAAGAATGCATATGCATTATTCATGGTACGTTCGGAATAACCCAAGCCCAAACACAAGGCTAAGGTTCATGAAAACATATCGCGTATGTGATATATCACATATGTGTTTTGTAATGTTAAATATCACATATGCAATATGCAACATTTACAAAACGCATATGCGATATATCGCATATTCGTTGTGTAAATGTTGAATATCACATATGCGATATTTGACATTATTGTTGGAAGGATTGTTAAATGATCGTAATGGATGTGGAAGACATGGTTGATACCTATCCATGCATCATGTTGGTTCCTTGCATCCATACATCATGTTGGTTCCTTGCTTCATGCTTCAATCTTGCTTCATTAAAGGTGATGGTTCATGGGATGATATGAGTAGGGTGGATTTTTTAGGTTTTATGAAGAAACCATTGTGGAGGATATACGATCTAAAGATATTCGAAATGTAGAGATCGAAAGCCATGATTTTAGAGTAACCATTCAGCAACCCTTCCATCTCACTCCCTTCTTCCACTACCTTCCCAATGAAGGTTTCCTACTTCCAACAACACCCAATCAATCAATTTCATTTTGATATTTGCATTGGATGGACTATAATAGAAAGGTCCAAAACATATCTATAGATATGAGTAGGGTGGATTTTTTAGGTTTTATGAAGAAACCATTATGGAGGATATACGATCTAAAGACATTCGAAATGTAGAGATTGAAAGCCATGATTTTAGAGTAACCATTCAACAACCCTTCCATCTCACTCTCTTCTTCCACTACCTTCCCAATGAAGGTTTCCTACTTCCAACAACACCCAATCAATCAATTTCATTTTGATATTTGCATTGGATGGACTACAATAGCAAGGTCCAAAACATATCTATAGATTTTCCTAGAATTTATTGTTCATACAAAACAACATGGCATAAATGAAAAATGTGAATTATATATATTGTTCTATTCGAGTTTTTTTGAATAGAATGTTTGTGCCAATATTGTAATCTCAGAAGGGACAATGATCAATCATATTATTTCTCATAGCCTCCATAGTATAATGGCCTTTGAATGACACTCTTTTCATCCTTCCTACTCTTTCCAACCTTCCATCAACTAGTAGATAGGCAAGCCTAAAATTTTCTTCATTAACATATGAGCTATTAATACACAATAATCCATTTGGTATTGTATCATGAATTCTTCCAATTAAATTATATCTGGATAGAACAAGGAATGTAAGAGGACTCAAAAATGTTTCTTACATACCATAAGATATTTAGTGCTTGTAAGTTGAAAGCAGTATGTGCAAAGGGAAATAATGATCAATGCTATTAAATAATAACAAAATAGTGATATTATCTCCACAAAGTAGTATGTTAACAATACATAGTACATATGGCTAATAATGGATCTCCACAACGTGCCTAGAAAATATACACAAATGATACCACATATTACCCTTGATAAAAAAGCATGCTATATAGTGTTTCTTACTTTTAAATATCGCATATGGGATATATTGCATATGAGATATTGAAAAGCAAAAAAAGATAAAAAAAAAGGCCACAGGCCCCTCAAATTTCATTTTTGCAGGATCGGAACAGCGAAAAACTGCAAGGGCGAAATAGCGCAAGTGCGATTTGCGTTTTAGCTTTTCGAGGTCGAGTTCGAGGTGGATTTCTCCAATGGAAGGTAAATGCTAGATTATCCTTTTCACTTAGTCTTCCATTCTTTAATTTTTTCCATAATTTCATTGTTTTTATAATCATTTTAAACAAATTTAAAAAAAAATGAATGTTCAATCAAATAATGATTAAAAGTAAAATAAATTGTACTTTTTTGTTTAAATATTAACAAAAAACACAAATGAACAACACAATGTGGAAAACCCACCCTCTAATAACCCACAACAGCCTAACCCACAACCTAACCCAAACTCGGAGGGGGAACAATATAGAAACACACAAATTATTGCATGCTTGGCGTCATTGAGGCGCCCTAGCTCATCTATTAGAGGGGGGGATCGTTTGAGAGAGTCTTTAGCCAATTCCTTGGACACAATAAAAGACACAATTGTCAAATCCCAAGGAGGTTTGTACAACATTACCTCGTACAGAGAATCTAGGAGGCAATACTACTCTGATGGATTGACTCATAAAGACATCAAAGCCCTTAAAATTACAAAAGACCAGTTATTTTCATTATTCGGGGACCCTAGAACTGGATTGGTTCCACCCACCAGTCGAGCACACATTTCCATAGATTGGTGCATTGAACCAAATATAAAGGCCAATTGGATGGATCATTGGTATATGGTCTTCGATGAAGACCGCCATGGGAATAGGAACATCCCATTTTTTTTCCTTAGGACGTTGTATGCAGAATTCATCCTAGGGAAACATGTTAACTACTTTGATATCTTAGGAAACCAGGGTGTTGGTCATGGGATGCCCCAAGATAGGGAAGGTGCCAAGACAGATCCTAACCGTGTGCCGCACCCACCATGCACACCAAAACCCCCTTGGGTATATCCTCCTGCAGGTCCTGTGATTGAGTATACACAAGAGGCATTATTTGACATGGCAAATACATTGTTTCAGCATGGGACTGATGTCCAAGGCAAGGTAGACCAAGGGTCTGGCACTTCTAAGGCGAGCCCATCTACAGATCATAGCGGAGATGCAGAGTCTTCAGAGTGTCATGTTACTCCACACCCTTGCACATCGTGTGCAGGCATATGCTATGGCCCTGCTTCCGACTTTCGAGACAATGGATTACTTCGCTTTGTAAGTAAAACTCATTATTTTCATATTATATTTTGTTTCATGTCAAAATGTTCAATTGTTTCACAATTTATTTCTATTTAATTATCTAAAAAATAATGTGAACAAATATACAGTTGGTGGCCCATGGCACACTACAGTCGCATAGTCCGCTGATCAACATTGAGAACATTGATGCAGCTGTCAATATTGCTTATGGGTGTGGTTCTTCACCAATAGGGGTAAGAACTATACGTTGTAATTTGTCAACTTTATTTACATATATATAGTATAGATTGTAACATTCAATATGTATCCTAATTTTGATACAACATGTTTTATGCAGGTTGACCAGGATGAGTATATTGTATTGCATCCTATTCCCTCTCATGTAGAGGTAGATTCGCAGACACATGTATTATTTGAAATATGATTTTAATTATATGCTTTTGTTCTTTGGAAAAATCATTTTGTAACTTATATCACTTTGAAATATGTTACTTTATGCATGAACCTATTGTGATAGTGGTGCTTGAAGAACACCAAAGCGAGGTTGTTGTCAACTCACCTCTTCCCCCCATCCAGGCATGTATGTTTCGCTTTCTTTGGTAGTTCATCATTTTCCTTCTAGGTAGTATATATGTCTCTGATTCACTATTTTATATTAAATTGACATATATATGTTACTTTATATGTAGGCCCCTAGTGAGGCACCGGTGCATGAAGAGCACCAAACCGGTGGCCCACCTTTGACGAGCCAACAGGAATGTTTATGTAGATCTCTTTCTTTGTAAGTTTGTGTACATATCTTTCTCTGATTTGGTTCTTGAAGAGACCCAAATTGGTGACCCTCTCCCCCCTCAAGGTACATGTATATTTGTTGACATTGGCATATATATATGTTTTTTAATGCAGCCTGATAGTGAGCAAGTGGTGCAAGAAGAGCACCCAACCAGGGTCGCTGTTAGTGAGGCACCAGGACCCATGATTACTTACTCACGTACAGTAAGTAGAAATGTTATTTTTGTTTTGGAATTTGAACAAATGTACATAGAATTCTTAAAGGTTGGTAAATTAACTTACAAACTTTGGTCTTTCTACAGTCTCCACTGATGAGACCTATCCCTCTTGTTCAGCGAAGGGGATCACCAGTGAGCAGTAGCAAAAGAAAGCTACACTTCTATGAAGACTCTAGCAGTGGCAGCAAAACGGGGGATAACTAGAAAAAATGTATAGGGGGCATACATAGATGTAACCTTTTGTTCATATGTACACACAGATGTACTTTTTGATCCACTATTTTGTATTATGGCCATGTGGCATTGCAATTTTTGTACAACATTATTGCTATACATATATAATATAAAGCAAGGTTCAAATTTATACATATATATGGTTGACTTGATATTGGAACATGATATCATGGTTGACTTGGTCTTGGAACATGATATGTGTGGTTCACCTATGTGATATAATGATATGTGTGGTCCGTGCATGTGTGCTAACTTAAATGAATTTCAAATACTTAAAGGAAAAATTTAAATGACTCATCAACTTTTTAACATCATACAATTCTAACATACAATAACATACCCTAATTTACACATAGTAACACACACTAACATACTCTACAATTCTAACATACACACAATAACATACTCTACATTACCCTACGACACTAACATCATACCATACTATGATACAATAACATGTACCATAACATAACATACTAACAATATGTACCATTTCACACTAAGTCATGCATGCATGTGTAATATATACCATATCATACCCTACAATACCCTATGATACTAGTTCATCATACCATACTAACATACATCATGTACCCTACAATTGGTTGAAGTAAACCCTAGTTGGTGTATGCAAGTATTGGTGATCATGTGTTTCTAGTTCCCTCTCCTAACTTGCTTGATTGCTCACTAAACCCTAGTTACATCTCATACCTTGGTAACCCTAGCTGGAGCATGCAAATTGTTGTTCATGAAAGCCTAGTTGGTGCATGCAAGTATTTGTGATCATGTGTTTCTAGTTCCCTCTCTTAACTTGCGAATTGCTCACCAAACCCTAGTTCCATCTCATACTTTGGTAACCCTAGTTCCACCACGGGCCTTTAATTCCATCTCATCAAAATACCCCAATAGATAACAACAGACAAAATACTACATGATCTTTGCAAATGTGCCAATTTCAAAAATTGTCCAAAAATTTCTCCCATGTAGGTCCTATATGGGAGAAAAATCCCAATTTTAAAAATTGTCCAAAAATAATAATAATATTATTATAGAAAATATCCAAAAACACACATAGTCTTATATATCCAAAAAACTGTATGAACCAAAAGATTATCTAACTCGGCCAAAATACTGAAATATATACATAGATATTATATGTCACCTTTATTTGAATCACAAGGAAGAAACCAAATAGGGCCCTTCAATTATCTCTTCTAACTTCATATCTTCCAGAATTTGACTTGCTTTAGGAAGAGAATCAAAAATAATGTTTAGTTCCCAAAAACATGCTGAAAATAAATGTACTAAAGAGTAGCAGTATTTGACAATTAGGTCTTGTTTAACATCCAATTTATAGCAAGATCCTAGTCAACAAAAACCTAGAGAGTTTTTACACCACCATTGAAAGCACATTTCATCAAGAGCATTGAGGCCATTAATTATGGAAAGTTGTTTGTTCCAATACCAGTTCCAACTTTATACTTACTGACATGCATATCAAAGAAAAATAAGATGCCTTGTGATACTAAAATTCGGATCACTTTGATATGC
>LPNX010077941.1:157557-177557 GCA_001517045.1 Pseudotsuga menziesii | reverse complement strand
CTCTACGATATTATATTTAGAAATCAAGGATTTCATTAATTTTTGCCCCTAAAGTGTTGCACCTGCACATAAGGTTTTAATTTCAATATTTTATGACTTCAATAATTAATAATAATAAAAATAATTCATGAAAAATTCCGAATAAATAGTGTTACACTAGACCCATATGTCCTTTATATGTCTGCAAGATTTTATCCCAAATAGACATCATTTACCTTATATATTGCTGCACCTGCACAAACATATATGTTAAGATGTGCTGAAAATTTGAAAACCCACTTTCACGGAAACTAATTTTATAATCATTTACACACATTTTCTCTGCATAAATGCTATATATGATGAAAGCTGATTCAATTACCTATCTTTTCTCTTTTTACTTCATCTTCAAATAAGTTAGGGAAGTACCCCTAATTGTCACCTAAATTCAGAGTTTCCCATTTATTCCAGTATTATGTGGCATCTAAAGTGTCTTTAAAGGAGTCCATGATTGTGCATTAGCCCTTAAGGAAAATTAGTAAGCTGTTAAAGTCTATGCATGCCATGAATAATGGAAAATTGAGCAAGCTATGAAATTATATGCCATCCATAATAGATGACTGAGTAATGGAAAATTGACCACACTATGAAATCCTATGGGTTCCTGCAATAAGCATCTACCCAATTATGATGCAATGGGAGCCCATGAGCGAAAAAAATAGGAACGTGCATGCGCACTTGGACGCGCGCACACGTTCCTTCTTCGATTGTGGAAAATCTCCACGTCGGATTTCCATTGTGGACATTAGGACCACGTACGCTCCCCTAAGAATGCCCACACATGTCTAGGCATGCATGAGTGTTTGGACATGCATGTGTGTTTAGTGCATATGCGCTAAAGACGTGTGCGCATCCCTGTGTTTTTTATAAAAAATAACAAACAACAAATAGTTCATTTCAAAAACAAAATCCACGAGCATGCAAGATACCTGAAAATGACACCCACGGATCCCAAAACAACTGTCCAAGCACCCCAAAAAGACACTCACGACCATTGGAATAAGGTAGGTGGATTACTATTTGCAGTTTTTTTTAATGTTTTTCATTGTTTTTCAAATAAACTATAAAATTAAAAAAATTTGCAAATGAATTGAAATCAAACAAAATTGATATTCTAGATACATTACCTCTACCATAATGAAAAATACAAATGAACCATCCCAACAAAGGAGTGAAACAAAACAAACCAATCAGAGGACCCAATAATCCTTGAATTAAATGAAGAAAACCTTGAAGATGGAGTTGGTGAACCACCAGAAAACCCCAAAGATGAATTACATGGGGATTTAAACCTATTAAGGATATTGAGTGATGAACTAAAGAACACCATGGAACCCTCTCAGGTTTCCCTCGACAGATCACTACACAACATAATCAAGTCTATCAACATTGCCCATAGTGAGATAACCAATTTGAGCCGATATAGGGCTTGAATGAGAGAACATTATGCCACTAGTATATCCAAAGAAGATATACAAATCATGAATATCACAAAATCCCAATTGTGGAGCAAATTTATAGATCCGAGAATATGATAGCCTCCAGATGTGAGGAAGAGGCAAGTTTGCATGGACTGGTGTAATTACCATCCATGGAAAGAAAACTGGAGGAAGAGATGGTTCATGGTTTTTGACAAGCTTCCATGCAACAATGTTGAGGTCCCATAGTATTTTCTCAAGAAACTGTGGGATGAGTTTGTTTTAGGGTCCCATGTGAACTACTTAGACATCACTGAGTTCCATGGCGTTGGTTTTGGCTCAGCCCAAGATTGACCTCATGCCCACCAGAACCCACTCAGAGGACCTCCTACACCTAGGAGAGAGCCAAAAATGCTTCCTCAACCCCCTAGGTTAGGTAGAGGGATAGGTATCCATGATTCTATTATAAGTGCCACATGGAACCTTCTCAGGCATACCACATTTGTGTCTATGTCCTCATAGAGCGAGCAGGACCACCCTGAGAGACACACTTTTGCACAGTCCACCAGTGGTGGGGGAGGGAGAGTAGCTACAAGTGGTATCCAGGATGATACAAATAGATTTATGGAACCAATACCACATCGTTGTTCTCGATGTGGGAATCCATGCCATGTTCCCATGCAAGATCATGCCACAGATAGCTACATACAATAGGTTAGTTATTGTTTTATTTAATGTTCAAGTATTGATTATATGTTATGCGATCTCATAATTTATAATAAATTTAATTTATGATCAGATGTTGATGACCTGATTTGTTTTAATGTACAACTATTCAGTGTTGAGTCTCCAACACCCAAGTGGGAGGACGTTGGTTCCTTCAATCTAGATGCAGCCATGGAAGCTGTAGAGGACATCGTTGCACCATACACACAGGTAGTTTTATTTCAGTAATTAAATGTAATGTTAGTATTTAATCTTGTCATCCAATGTAGTTAATATTTAGTAATTGAATCTAAATATTTTTTTGTTTGCACAGGTTTCCACAAGAGTGAGTGACCAGCCGTCCCCATCGGGGATCAGCGGATCCCCTCGTGTGCAGGTATCGTGTACTAAAGTATAAATTTAATTTCAGTTTTGATGGATTAGCTTTGTATAGTTAGATTTTTTATGTACTAATATACGAGGCCATGAATATGTATGCAGGTCTAAGCACATAGGCACGTTGGTGTCATTATCTCTCCACCGACTGCCTTTTTCCCACCCTATATGATAGGTGTAGCCCCTTACATATATGTCCCTTTCATTGCATCCCTCCTCACCTTGTTTCATCCATCTCTTTCCTCCCATCCATGACCACACTTCCATCCATCTCCCCCTTCTTCATCACAACCTTCGCTCACTCCCCCCCATCCCACCCATCCACCTTTTCCCTTGCAATTTCCCATGTTTCCACCATCCCCCCTCTGACCACAATACACCATCCGTCCACATTCATCCATCCCTCCACCCCATTACATACCTCAACCCCCTCCCCCATATTCCCCCACCACCCTCAAGTTCCCCTTCTAGGGTGGCCTATTTCATTCTACAACCAATTGGGGTTTATCTTCGTACATCACCACTTCGCCCACTCATGTCCACATCCTCTATCACTGTGCCCCCCTAGTTTTGTACCCAACGTTAATGTGGCTACATCCTTCGCTATTCCATCCAGCCTAGCATCGGAGCAGGTTGTCCAGCCCACTGCTCCACCTACCACCCCTGAGGACCAGCCGACTGCTCCACCTACCACCCCCGAGGACCATCCTGTTGTGTTCACGGTGAGATTCATTAGTTTATAAAAATATCGGGCAATATTAACGAAAATTAACATAGGTAGTAAATTGTGTGAGTTATCTTATTGTTTAAATGGTGCAGGGTGGCATTGCTGAGAGACTTGGATGATAGAGGAGGGTACCCCACTCACCACTTATGGTCTCGTCTAAGGTGAGCTATTTAAGGTTTGAAAACTTAATTTTTATTTTTAAATTGTGTTTTATACTTGTATAATTTCATGTAGCTCGAAGAAGAGGAAGATCGATTTTGGAAGTGCACCTAGGAGCTTCGAGGGTGGGTAGGAGGATTGAGAGGCCCTCCTATGTACACTAACAATGATGTAGCATTTTGGCACGAGTTGCCATTGTATAGACATTGGGAACAATGTTCCATTTTTCACTACTACTGTATATGATTGGAAATTTGTGTATATGAATATATCATATTGCACTTATTTATATCACTTTGCCTTTGATTACATATTTGCATACATTATGTCAAATGTAGTAGTAGATTTGAGTTGATGCGCTTGCAATACTTATTGTTCGTACTCACTATGTTAGTGAATTGAAGGAATTGACTCTAAAAGACCTATTCCTAAGTCTATTATGCTTCTCCCTCAATAGGTTGGTCCTCTGCAAGGAGGGTTTCTATTTTGGGTTTCACACCCTACTTCTACTTGAATTCGTAACCCACGTCGAAGGAAGCCGGTATTCTTACTGGTTGTTCCAATCATGGAAAGAAATCCTACCAGATACGTGTCTTAGTTTTCTAAAGGTCGTGATTCAGTTAACCACTCCTAGCTTCTTTAATTTTCTTTTGTTAAATTAGCATTTGTAAAACCATTAAATCTAACTCTTTCCTTTTGTTGCACGTCCGATGTTTCTAGTTCTCTCAGTGTTGTAGCTTCTACCCAAATGTTTGGTAAGCAATACACCATCCTAATACTATTTTTATTCTCTTATGGTTGAAAAATCCAATGGGATTCGTCGGTTTCCTGTAAAACTCTCGTATCTCACCGGGTTCTTATCGTTACTATTGGTCGGGTAGGAATCTATACATGTATGTGTTTTAAGTGGGTTTCATGTGTTTTGTGACAGAAAGGAATTCATAATGACTTTCCCTCTACCCAACAACATAAAAGTATCTGATATTATTGTAGCCTCGTCGAGTACATCTTCACAATATTAATCTTCTTTCCTATAAATATTTCAGTCACATAAGGCCTCAAAACACTATAAGCAATGTTGGCTCAGGGTTTTGGTCGCGAAGTACTCAATTTTGCAAAGTTAGGTAGAAGGGTCCTTGGCTCGGGGTTTTGGTAGCGGAGTACTCAGTTTTGCGAAGTTAGGTAGAAGGGTCGTGAAGGAAGGGTAAAAGTGCCATAATTGCGAAATAAGTCAAGGAAAAGTGAGAGTTTGGAAAAATTCCAACCGAAAGGTTGGTTACTTAGTTAGTAATTTTGTCCATTTATGTAATAGGTCGAATAGCCTAAAAATATGTAATGGGTTGGGCATTTAGGAAAAGTATGTAAGGTTTTGAGTCTAAAGTTAGAAGTCCAATCAAGTAAGTGGATCGAATGATGTAATGTTGTTTTGAGTTGAATATTGAACCAAGCTGCAGAGTATGAGTAGACTGTGTGTCCACATGTATGTAAGAGGATGATGAATAAAGTGTTTCTAAGGTGAGTGCAGGGCTCATTCACAATCATGGACTCCTTTAAGGACACTTTAGATTACACATAATACTAGAATAAATGGAAAACTATGACTTCAGGTGACAATTAGGGGTACTTCCCTAACTTATTTGAAGATGAAGTAAAAAGAGAAAAGATAGGTAATTGAATCATATTTAATAATATATAGAATTTATGCAGAGAAAATGTGTGTAAATGATTATAAAATTAGTTTCTGGGAAAGTGGGTTTTCAAATTTTCAGCACATCTTAACATATATGTTTGTGCAGGTGCAGCAATATATGAGGTAAATGATGTCCATTTGGGATAAAATATTGCAGACATATAAAGGACATATGGGCCTAGTGCAACACTATTTATTTGGAATTTTTCATGAATTATTTTTTTTATTATTAATTATTGAAGTTAGAAAAGTTTGAAATTAAAAGCTTATGTGCGGGTGCAACACTTTAGGGGAAAAAATTAATGAAATCCTTGATTTCTTAATATAAAATCATAGAGCGTGATCTCGTCTAGTGCACCATATAGTTTTTTTGGGAAATGGTGATGGAAATCAAAAGTTATATAACAAACAATCGATGTATGTATTTTCGAAAACTAACGTGTGTCATTTAGAAAAATAATTATAAATAAATAAAACATACTTTTGAAAGAAAAAATTACATATTCAGAATCATCATTTCATACTCTACAATATCGTACATTTTCATAAAAAAATATTGTGTATGTCATATCAAAACACGCCATCTAATCTGAGCATATTGATAGAGTTCTAAAAGACAAGCAATAGCCTTGGTTGATTTGTCCTAGCCAATAGGTTCGGTATTCTAAAGCTGCTTCCAAACCTAATGCCAAACCTTAATCCTGCCAATTATTTAAATTTTAAAATAATGCATATGTGATATAGCTTATCCATATCGCATATGCGATATGAATAAGCTATATCACATATGCGTTATAGATTATTCATATTGCATATGCGTTATATCACATATGCGATATATAGAATTATGTCCAGAGCTAGTTTATGTGGCATGGCTTCTAGATTCACAATGTCACTAGCTACTTCGAAGTTATATGGGTGGTGGGTTCCCACCATAGATTACTTCATGGAAGTTCTTTAATGTTGCTATCATAATTGAACTAGGTAAATTCTAATGGTGCTATAGGTAAATTTTAACTAATTTTTTTTTGTCCTAGCGCATCATTGTTCACCATCCTCATCCTCATCATCATCACCACCCTCATCCTCCTCATCATCATCATCACCCTCATCCTCATATTCATCATCATCCTCCTCCTCCTCATCATTGTTCACCATCATCGTCATCACCATCACCCTCATCAGCTTCATCATCATCATCATCACCCTCATCCTCATCTTCATCATCATCATCATCACCCTCATCCTCATCAGCATCGTCATGGTCATCATCGTTACCATCATCATCATCACCATCACCCTCATCAGCTTCATCATCATCATCATCACCCTCATCCTCATCTTCATCATCATCATCATCACCCTCATCCTCATCAGCATCGTCATGGTCATCATCATCATCATCATCATCATCACCCTCATCCTCATCTTCATCATCATCATCATCACCCTCATCCTCATCAGCATCGTCATGGTCATCATCATCATCATCATCATCACCACCCTCATCCTCATCCTCCTCCTCCTCATCATCCTCATCCTCCTCCTCCTCCTCCTCATCACCCTCATCCTCATCAGCTTCATCATGGTCATCATCATCATCATCATCATCCTCATCCTCATCATCATCATTGTCAAACTCATCATCATCATCACCCTCATCCTCATCCTCATCATCATCATCCTCATCCTAATAATGATCATCATGGTCATCATCATCATCATCATCATCATCACCCTCATCCTCATCACCATCATCATCATCCTCATTTTCATCATCATCATCACCCTCATCCTCATCAGCTTCATCATGGTCATCCTCATCATCATCATCATCATCACCGTCATCATCCTCATCCTCATCAAGCTCATCATCATCGTCAACCTCATCATCATCATCACCCTCATCATCATAATCACCATCATCATCCTCATCCTCATCATCATCATCATCATGGTCATCATCATCATCATCCTCATCATCACCATCATCCTCATCATCACCCTCATCCTCATCCTCATCATCATCATGGTCATCATCATCATCATCATCATCATGGTCATCATCACCCTCATCCTCATCCTCATCCTCATCCTCATCATCCTCCTCCTCCTCCTCCTCCTCATCATCATCACCCTCATCCTCATCAGCTTCATCATGGTCATCATCACCATCCTCCTCCTCCTCATCATCACCCTCCTCCTCCTCATCATCATCATACTCATCATCATCCTCATCATCACCATCATCCTCATCATCATCTTCATCGTCACCCTCATCCTCATCCTCATCATCACCCTCATCGGCATTGTTCATGACCATCATCCTCACCATCATCATCATCTTCATCGACAGCCTCATCATCATCATCATCATCATATTCATCATCCTCCTCATCATCACCATCATCCTCATCATCATCTTCATCATCACCCTCATCCTCATCATCATCGTTCATCACCCTCATCCTCATCATCATCATCATGGTCATCATCATCATCACCACCATCATCATTGTCATCATCATCATCATCATTGTCATCATCATCATCATGGTCATCATCTTCATCGACAGCCTCATCCTCAACATCATCAGCATCCTCATCATCATCATCATCATAATCCTCATCCTCATCATCATCAGGTTCATCACCCTCATCCTCATCCTCATCATCATCCTCATCATCATCATCATTGTCATCATCATCATGGTCATCATCTTCATCGACACCCTCATCCTCAACATCATCAGCATCCTCATCATCATCATCATCATAATCCTCATCCTCATCATCATCACGTTAATCACCCTCATCCTCATCATCATGATCATCATCATTGTCATCATCATCATGGTCATCATCTTCATCGACACCCTCATCCTCAACATCATCAACATCCTCCTCATCATCATCATCATAATCCTCATCCTCATCCTCATCATGTTCATCACCCTCATCCTCATCATCATGATCATGATCATAATCATTGTCATCATCATCATGGTCATCATCCTCCTTGTCATCACCATCATCTTCATCGTCACCCTCCTCCTAATCCTCATCCTCATCACCCTCCTAATCCTCATCCTCATCATCATCCTCATCATCATCATCATCATCACCCTCATCCTCATCCTCATCCTCCTCCTCCTCCTCATCATCATCATCCTCATCAACATCACGGTCATCACCCTCATCCTCATCCTCATCATCATCATCATCATCATTGTCATCATCATCATGGTCATCATCATCATCATGGTCATCATCCTCCTCATCATCACCATCATTGTTCACCATCATCTTCATCGTCACCCTCATCCTCATCATCATCATCGTCACCATCACCCTCATCCTCATCATCATCATCACCCTCATCCTCCTCATCATCATCATAGTCATCATCCTCCTCATCATCACCATCATTGTTCACCATCATCTTCATCGTCACCCTCATCCTCATCATCATCATCGTCACCATCACCCTCATCCTCATCATCATCATCACCCTCATCCTCCTCATCATCATCATAGTCATCATCCTCCTCATCATCACCATCACCCTCATCCTCCTCATCATCATCATGGTGCATATCAAAGTGATCCGAATTTTAGTATCACAGGGCATCTTATTTTTCTAAATGATATATGCATGTCAGTAAGTATAAAGTTGGAGCTGGCATTGGAACACACAACTTTGGATAATTAATGGCCTCAATGCTCTTGATAAAATGTGATTTCAATGGTGGTGTAAAAACTCTCTAGGTTTTTGTTGACTAGGATCTCACTATAAATTGGATGTTAAACAAGACCTGATTGGACCAAATACTGCTGCTCTTTAGTACATTTATTTTCAGCATGTTATTGGGAACTAAACATTATTGTGGCATGCTCCAACTAGGGTCAAGACAAGGTATGAGATGTCCAACTAGGGTTTGGTGAGCAATCATGCAAGTTAGGAGAGTCAACTACAAACACATGAGATCACCAATACTTGCATGCACCAACTAGGGTTTCATGAGTTACCAAGTTGTGCATGCTCCAACTAGGGTCAAGACAAGGTATGATATGTCCAACTAGGGTTTGGTGCTCGTAATCATGCAAGTTAGGAGAGTCAACTACAAACGCATGAGATCACCAATACTTGTATGCACCAACATTATTGGGAACTAAACATTATTGTGGCATGCTCCAACTAGGGTCAAGACAAGGTATGAGATGTCCAACTAGGGTTTGGTGAGCAATCATACAAGTTAGGAGAGTGAACTACAAACACATGATCACCTTGATACTTTCATGCACCAACTAAACACTAAACACACATGTCTCAAAAAGTACACTAAACACATGTACATCTAATTCTTTTCCCATGGTAGCTTACATATCAAACTATAAATTGGATGTTAAACAAGACCTTTAATTGTCAAATACTACTACTCTTTAGTACATTTATTTTCAGCATGTTTTTGGAAACTAAACATTATTGTTGATTCTCTTCCTTAAGCAAGTCAAATTCTGGAAGATATGGAGTTTGAAGAGATAATTGAAGGGCCCTATTTGGTTTCTTCCTTGTGATTCAAATAAAGGTGACATGTAATATCAATGTATATATTTCACTATTTTGGTTGAGTTAGATAATGGTACATATTGAACTAGTATGTTATGTTATGGTACATGCTATTGTATCATAGTATTGTATGATGTTAGTGTCGTAGGGTAATGTAGAGTATGTTATTGTGTACATTTTAGAATTGTAGAGTATGTTAGTGTGTGTTGATGTGTGTAAATTAGGGTATATGTTATTGTATGTTAGAATTGTATGATGTTAAAAAGTTGATGAGTCGTTTAAATTCTTCCTTTAAGTATTGGAAATTCATTTAAGTTAGCACACATGCACGAACCACACATATCATTATATCACATAGGTCATCCACACATATCATGTTCCAAGACCAAGTCAGCCATGATATCATGTTCCAAGATCAAGTCAACCATATATAAGAATAAATTTGAACCTTGCTTTATATTATATATGTATAGCAATAATGTTGTACAAAAATTGCCATGCCACATGGCCATAATACAAAATAGTGGATCAAAAAGTACATCTGTGTGTACACATATGAACAAAAAGATACATCTATGTATGCCCCCTATACATTTTTTCTAGTTATCCCCTGTTTTGCTGCCATTGCATGAGTCTTTGGAAGAAGTGTAGCTTTCTTTTGCGACTGCTCAATGGTGATCCCCATCGCTGAACAAGAGGGACAGGTCTCATCAGTGGAGACTGCAGAAAAACCAACAAATTTGTAAGTTAATTTACCAACCTTCAAAAATTCTATATACATTTGTTCAAATTCCTTGAAACCAAAATAAAATTTCTACTTACTCTATGTGAGTAAGTAATCACGGGTCCTGGTGCCTCACTAACAACGACCCTGATTGGGTGCTCTTCTTGCACCACTTCCTCACTATCAGGCTACATATATATATATATATATATATATATATATATATATATGCCAATGTCAACAAATATACATGTACCTTGGGGGGGAGAGGGTCACCAATTTGGGTTTCTTCAAGCACCAAATCAGAGAAAGATATGTACACAAACGTACAAAGAAAGCGATCTAGACATAAACATACCTGCTGGCTCGTCAAAGTTGGGCCACCAGTTTGGTGCTCTTCATGCACCGGTGCCTCACTAGGGTCCTACATATAAAGTAGCATATATATATGTCAATTTCATATAAAATAACTTGAATCAGAGACATATACTATTTGGAAGGAAAATGATGAACTACATGTACCTGTTTGGGGGGAAGAGGTGGGTTGACAACAACCTAGCTTTGGTGCTCTTCAAACACCACTATCACAACAGGTTCCTACATAAAGTAACATATGTCAAAGCGATATGTAAGTTACAAAATGATTTTTCCAAACAAAGCGAAACATAATTAAAATCATATATAATTAAAATCATATTTCAAATAATACATGTGTCTGCGAATCTACCTCTACATGAGAGGGAATAGGCTGCAAGACAATATACTCATCATGGGAAACCTGCATAAAACATGTTACATATCAAAATTAGGATACATATTGAATGTTGATCAAGATATGTACACAAACGTATGTAAAGAAAGCGATATACATAAACATACATGTTGGCTCGTCAAAGGTGGGCCACCGGTTTGGTGCTCTTCATGCACCGGTGCCTCACTAGGGGCCTACATATAAAGTAGCATATATATGTCAATTTCATATAAAATAGTGAATCAGAGACATATATACTACCTGGAAGGAAAATGATGAACTACCAAAGAAAGCGAAACATACATACCTGTTTGGGGGGAAGAGGTGGGTTGACAACAACCTCACTTTGGTGTTGTTCAAGCACCACTGTCACAATAGGTTCCTACATAAAGTAACATATGTCAAAGCGATACAAGTTACAAAATGATTTTTTCAAAGAAAGAGAAACATAATTAAAATCATATTTCAAATAATACATGTGTCTGCGAATCTACCTCTACATGAGAGGGAATAGGCTGCAAGACAATATACTCATCATGGGAAACCTGCATAAAACATGTTACATATCAAAATTAGGATACATATTGAATGTTGATCAAGATATGTACACAAACGTATGTAAAGAAAGCGATATACATAAACATACATGTTGGCTCGTCAAAGGTGGGCCACCGGTTTGGTGCTCTTCATGCACCGGTGCCTCACTAGGGGCCTACATATAAAGTAGCATATATATGTCAATTTCATATAAAATAGTGAATCAGAGACATATATACTACCTGGAAGGAAAATTATGAACTACCAAAGAAAGCAAAACATACATACCTCTTTGGGGGGAAGAGGTGGGTTAACAACAACCTTGCTTTGGTGCTCTTCAAGCACCACTGTCACAACAGGTTCCTACATAAAGTAACATATATGTCAAAGAGATATGTAAGTTACAAAATGATTTTTCCAAACAAAGCAAAACATAATTAAAACCATATATATAATTAAAAGCATATTTCAAATAATACATGTGTCTGCAAATCTACCTCTGCATGAGAGGGAATAGGCTGCGAGACAATATACTCTTCCTGGGAAACCTGCACAAAACATGTCAAGTATCAAAATTAGGATACATATTGAATACATTAAAATCTATACTATAAATATATAAATAAAGTTGACAAATTAACAAGTATAGTTCTTACCCCTATTGGTGAAGAATCGAACCCATAAGCAATATTGATAGCCACATCAATGTTCTCAACATTGATCGATGGACTATGCGACTGTGGTGTGCCATGGGACACCAGCTGTATATTTGTTCACATAAATTGTTAGATAATTAAATAGAAATAAAGTGCAAAACAATTGAATATTTTGACATGAAACAAAATATAATATTAAAATAATGAGTTTTACTTACAAAGCAAAGTAATCCATCATCTCGAAAGTCGGAAGCAAGGCCATAGAATATTCCTCCACACGATGTGCAAGGGTGTGGAGTAACACAATGCTCTGAAGACTCTGCATCTCCTCTGTGATCTATAGATGGGCCCGCCATAGAAGTGCAAGCCCCTTGGTCTACATTGCCTTGGACATCAATCCCATGCTCAAGCAATGTCTCTGCCATTTCAAGTAATGCTTCCTGTGTATACTCAATGACAGGAACTGTAGGAGGATATACCCGAGGGGGTTTTGGTGTGCGTGGTGGGCATGGCACATGGTTGGGATCTATCCTAGCTCCTTCCCTATCTTGGGGAATCCCATGACCAACACCCTGGTTGCCTAAGAGATCGAAGTAATTAACATGTTTCCCTAGGATGAATTCTGCATACAACTTCCTAAGGAAATAAAATGGGATGTCCCTATTCCCATGGGGTTCTTCATCGAAGACCATATACCAACGATCCATCCAATTAGCCTTTATATTTGGTTCAATGCACCAATCTATGGAAATGTGTGCTCGACTGGTGGGTGGAACCAATCTGGTGATAGGGTCCTAGAATAATGAAAATAACTGGTCTTTTGTAATTTTGAGGGATTTGATGTCTTTATGAGTCAATCCATCGGAGTAGTATTTCCTCCTAGATTCTCTGTACGAGGTAATGTTGTACAGAGCTCCTTGGGCATCAGAAATTGTGTTTGTTATTATGTCCAAGGCATCGGCTAAAGAATCTCTCAAGTGACCCCCTCCCTCTAATAGATGAGCTAAGACACCTCAATGATGCCAAGCGTGCAATAATATGTGTGTTTCTATCTTGTTCCCCCTCCGGGTTTGGGTTTGGTTGTGGGTTAGGTTGTTGTGGGTTAGGTTGTGGGTTAGGTTGTTGTGGGTTAGGTTGTGGGTTAGGTTGTTGTGGGTTATTAGAGGGTGGGTTTTCCACATTCTGTTGTTCATTTGTGTTGTCTGTTAAGATTTAAAAAAAAATTGCAAGTTATTTTACTTAGAATCATTATTTGATTGTTCACATTAAATTATTTTTAAAAATTTGTTCAAAATAATTATAAAAATAATGAAATTATGAAAAAAATTAAAGAATGGAAGTCTAAATGAAAAGGATTGAACTAGCATTTACCTGCCATTAGAGCAATCCACCTTGAACTCGACCTCGACCTCGACCTCGAAAACATAAAACGAAAATCGCACTTGCGCTATTTCGCTCCTACGGTTTTTCGCTGTCCCGATACTTTGAAAATGAGATTTGAGGGGCCTGCGGCCTATGTTTTTTTTTTTTTGCTTTTGAATATCGCAAGTGTGATATATCGCATATGCGATATATCGCACTTGCGATATTGAAAAGTAAGGAACTTATTAACTAAGTGTATGTTGTCTCATGGGAAGTGCATCCCTCTTGTGCTTGCTTCTATCATACCTTGGATGATTATGCTTCCATTGAATGATGGTGTATTCATTTTAATTAGGGATTTTAAAGGCATTCATTTTGATTTTAGTGTATTATTTTTGAAATTGGCACTTTTGCAATTGCTCCATTAATGATTAGTTTTCTCTTTCATCTTTCCAAAGTTCACATAGAGAACTAATAAGTTCTTCCTCTAGACATACTTATTCTTCGGTTTCAAAGTCTTCTTTATCTTTGGAGACTTTTCTTTTTCTCTCAATGGCTTCATCATTTGTTTTGGGTTGTACCTCATTTTATTGAGAGAGTTTATTTTGAATAAATATAGTATATATTCTCCCAGAGCTATGTAGTTTAATTCCATTGTCCCATTTTGTTCTTCTCACAATATGATAGGCCATTCAAAATTGCATTCATTTTCTTTGGATTGTTTTTGTGTAGATTATTTGTTATTGAACCTTTTGGTTGATTCTTTGGATTTGTGTATCCATTATCAACTACACTCCAAATGTCAAGCTCAAAAACTTGCATATATGCCTCTATTCTTATGCTTGGTGGTACATAATCTATTCCATTTAAAAAGGGAACTTTTTTAGGATTTACTAATTGAAAATCCATGAATATTGTCTTGATTATGACTTAAATATGATACTAAATTTTATTTGTTAAGAAGTATGGGAAAATTGTTTCTTCCCATACTTATTTAACATCCTAGAAGTAATTTTTGAATTATGGGTTAGCAGAATTTTCCTTAGCTCTTCAACGTATTATGTAACCAAATTGATTATTTACGTTTATTATAGAAAAATTTTCCTTAGCGCTTCAACGTATTATGCAACCAAATTGATTATTTACATTTATTAGATTGTTTTGGAATCTTTTGGATGCATTGAACGAGCATGTCATTGGTCCTCAATTCATTTGTTGAAGTTTACACTCCAATTCATCCTTTCAATTCTTAGGTGGAATTTGCAATCCAATCGACCGTATTGTCATGAATATCTAGTAGCAATGTGTGTGACCAAAGCACACACATTCACTAGTATCTCGAAGTTAATAATTCAAGTGAAAGGGAAAGCATACCATATTTTTCCATTTCTCATTTCGATCGTGGGTAAATTATTAGAACAATGTGACTGCATGCCCAAAGAATAATCGGCGTGGAAGAAGTAGTTTCCCAAATAAAATAAAATTATGTAGTTGACAAAGGAAGTTTATTCAATAATCATGGGATGGCACAGGAATCTATCTCCCTCTTTTTTCATATAAAAAAATCTACTACTACATTCTCTTTACGTTTTCTATACATGATACAATAATCATACCATGCATCTTAGTAACCCATTCTATTTCTCTGGGAATGATTATGACTACAAGAAACACTTCAAACAATGATCATAAATATTTATATAGAAAAAATACTTAATCATTTATGAACATTGAGAATTAATAGCTTTAATGATGGCCAACATCTCTTTGTCATATGTGTTCTTTTTCAAATTATTATTACCGAATTATTTGTTAGTGAAGAGAAGGGGATGTCCTTTCGTTAAAATATGTTATATTCCTTTTCCCAAAGTATCGCATTCTCAAACAATATACTTGTGTAAAATTTAGGAATTTCTACACATGGAATCCTTTAAGAGTAAAAAGGATCTCTCAACACACTTAGTTCATACGAAGGCATTATTTTCTTAGTAGGGTTGTTAAGGAAGAAACAATTTTCCCATACTTCTTAACAAATAAAATTTAGTATCATATAAGTCATAATCAAGACAATCCAAAACTCATATGCGATATATCGCATATGTGATATCGCATATGCGTTTGGTAAATGTTGCATATCGCACCTGTGATATATCGCATATGCGTTTTGCAAATGTTGCATATCGCATATGCGATATTTAACATTACAACACGCATATGCGATACATTTCCACGAACCTTAGCCTTGTGTTTGGGCTCGGGTTATTCTTGATTTGCACTTTGGAAGTGCGTTTCTGATTTCCTAAGTGGCACCAAAAAGTGGAACCAACTTCGTGCGGCCGCCCTGCACATAGAATAAGTGTTTGAGTTTGCGACTCTTATTAATAGATGAGCACTTTTGTGGTTTTCTCCCATTTGAGTTTCCATGTTAAATCATGGTGTTATTTTATGTTGGATGTGTTATGTTACTTTCTATAGTATGAATAATTAATGTTTAATAAATGATAATATGTGTTGATGGTCGAGTATAAGATAATAATAATATTGGTTCGTACTAACAGTATGGATGTCTATAGCACTGTATAATCTATAGCACTGAATTTCTATTGGAGAATATGGTAGTATAAATCCCCTTCACTACTACGAAATACTTGTTCTTGCAGCTCCCATACGAACTTCGAAATACTTGTTCTTGCAGCTCCCATACGAACTTCGCGTGAGACTTTACCTATGTCACATGTATTGCTAGAAGGATTCAACTCCTTCTCACACAATATCTTAGGGTTTGTTGGTATCTGTTGTATGAAGCTTGGTTAATGTTCAATTTTGTGCTAACAAATGGTTCTCTTGTCCGGACCAGGATCATTCTAAAGGGGACATGTTTTGGCATCCAAAGAAACTAGAGATTCAAGCTTGGGTCAATTAGAAGGAAAGAGAATTTGCTCACAAAGAAATGTGCGACTCACTCAACAATGGTTGGAAAGGAATATTTATTATGATTTTCATGAAATTTTATTCAACCAATTTCCTATCGAGTTATATGAGTGGCTGAGCAAGGTCACACTCAAGAAGAGGAATTTTCAAGGAGAAGAACCTAAGAGTTGCAAATCACAATTGATTCAAGGACTAAAGAGTGTAGATAACACAATATGGAGGGCTGTCAAACTTATGGGTGGATAGTATTCTAAAGGGGTATATTAATGAGATAGATCGTTGTAGATACTATCAAATCTTATAGTGAAGCACAACTAGAATTCTTCACATGGCCCCGAGGTAGAAATATGACATACCTAATTGCTTTAGTTCTGGCTAGTAATTAGTTATTGCTTCTGGTTTGATTATGAGTGTACATCAATAGTTTGTTGATCATCATCGAATAATCAACAACATAAAACTTCAAAATTACTCGATGAGAAGAACGGTCATACCCTTACCTTTCATTCCATCGAATTCTTCGCCATCTTTAGAGTTTGCAACAACAACCTTCACTATCCCATAGACCAATGAAGCGCCGTCATGTGTAATGAAAGACACTGAATGAATTTGAATTTGGATTTACCATTCTTTTTAGAGCTGTGCTTTTGGATTTTTAGATATGTTGTACACATCCATTGAACTTAAAAGCTGATATCCAAAATTACATCCACAGATTAGAAAGCTGTTAAAGTCTATGCCTTAAGTAATATTTTACTTGTGGTCCTAATAATAAGGTAAAAGTTAATACAATCAATAACACGTTATTTCAGAAGAAAATACATTTGTGAGGTCACATTTGTGTGTTCTTGACGACCTATAAATTTACAACAACTTCGACCATAAACGATTGAAAGAACATTATTGTCATAAAATATAATAAAGAAATCAAAATGAATTTGAATTTTGATTTTTCTGTGTGAGAGTTGTATTATAAATTTACAACAACTTCTTCGACCATAAACGATTGAAAGAACATTATTGTCATAAAAGATAATAAAGAAATCAAAATGAATTTGAATTTTGATTTTTCTGTGTGAGAGTTGTATTTTTGGATGTTTAGCTATATCCATTGAACTTCTAATATCCAAAAATACATACACGGAATAGAAAGCTGTTAAAGCTTCAGCCATAAGTAATAATTGACTAGTGATCCGAATAATAACACCGAAGCGATAGGTTAAAACGACTTCCAGCAAGATAAATTTGAAAATCTCCTAACGAAGGGCCATCACGTATCATAATATCAGAGTGAATTTGAATTTGGACTCATAGGTGAAAAATAATATTTTCATGTCATACTTTATTTAATGGTGTGGCCGTTCCATTGTTAGTGATTGAATCCTTGTCCTTCTCTCCTCATCGATGGTAACAAGAGAGGTAGGTGCCCTTGTCCTTCTCTCTACTGCATATGGACCCCGGAAAACCTTGCCCGATGCGGACAAGATTCTTTTTCTATGCAAATCTCTTCGTGAAATAATCCCATTTTTACCACCTTTCTCTCATAGGTCAACTTCCTACGGAAGAATAGGTTGGCTTATCCTTCTCTCTACTGCATATGGACCCCGGAAAACCTTGCCCGATGCGGACAAGATCTTTTTTCTATGAAAATCTCTTCGTGAAATAATCCCATTTTTACCACCTTTCTCTCATAGGTCAACTTCCTACGGAAGAATAGGTTGGCTTATCACTTGACTGAAAGGCATTGAATGAAGTAAATGGCAGAGTCAATCTCCAACACGTGGATGCAATGGTTGGCAATGCTACCCCATGGCATGCATTATTGTTAGTGATTGAATCTCAAACATGTTGAGATGCAATGGTTGGCAATGCTGCCTGCTACCCCACAGCATGTACTATTGCTACCCCATAGCATGATTGAATCTCAAACATGTTGAGATGCAATGGTTGGCAATGCTGCCTTACAGCATGTACTATTGCTACCCCATAGCATGATTGAATGTCAAACATGTTGAGATGCAATGGTTGGCAATGCTGCCTTACAACATGTACTATTATTAGTGATTGAATCTCAAACATGTTGAGATACAATGGTTGGCAATGCTGCCTAACACGTTGAGATGCAATGGTTGGCAATGCTACCCCACAGCATGTATTATTGTTAGTGATTGAATCTCAAACATGTTGAGATGCAATGGTTGGCAATGCTGCCTTACAGCATGTACTATTGCTACCCCACAGCATGTACTATTGCTACCCCACAGCATGATTGAATCTCAAACATGTTGAGATGCAATGGTTGGCAATGCTGCCTTACAACATGTACTATTATTAGTGATTGATTCTCAAACATGTTGAGATGCAATGGTTGGCAATGCTGCCTTACAGCATGTACTATTATTAGTGATTAAATCTCAAACATGTTGAGATGCAATGGTTGACAATGCTGCCCCACAACATGAAATAACATATGGTATGTCAAATATTGTTTGCTACTTAGAATTTTTTTATTAAACAATCAACTTTTTCTTATGTTTAACGGTGTATTATTAAAGAATCTCAAACAGGTTTTGCCCCCACAGCATTAAATAATATATGACATGTCAAATATTGTTTTGCCACTCAAAGGTTTTTTATTAAACAATCAATTTTTTATTATTATTAAATAATCAACTTTCTTTGTTTAATGCTTAATGATGTATTATCAAGGAATTAAATAAAAATACAAAAGTTTATTGATTTGATACGATGGCTAGCTTTACTGTGAATTTTAGCACCGTTTAAAAAAAAAATCAATATTCAACACATTAACATGTCCAATCAGCCACTTGCAACATTCCAATTTGCAACGGATAAGAGTACACCAATCAACAACTTTTTTTAACGTTTAAAGGTGTATTATTAAGGAATTAAATAATTAAATAAAAATACAAAAGTTGATTTTTATTGATTTGATATGATGGCTAGCTTTACTGTGAATTTTAGCACCCATTAAAAAAAATCAATATTCAACACAGCAATATGTACAATCAGCCACTACACATTGCAATTTGCAACGGAGAAGAGTAGACGAATGAACCTGTTGAAATTTAATCGCATTCCATCAACCACTTGAAGTTTAATGATATGCCAATGTGCGACGGAGAAGAGTAGACGAATGAAACTGTTGAAATTTAATCGCATTTCATCAACCACTTAAAGTTTAATAATATGCCAATGTGCGACGGAGAAGAATACACCATACCCCAGCCAAATACTATATATATATCTATCTGCCCCAGCCAAATACTATATATATATATATCTGGGATCTCTCGTTCGAACTCCAAACACTC
>LPNX010077941.1:141832-157411 GCA_001517045.1 Pseudotsuga menziesii | reverse complement strand
GGTCCGGCGCTAAGTATGGCATTCTCCATAGTGAGCCCCTTTCTCCTAAGATGTGCCCTTCGTCTTAAGATCCCAGACATTATTTCGATAGCCGGCCCCGATGCTCCTCTCTCCGTCCACCAGATCGCCGCCCAACTCCCCTCTGACGCCCCCGACGTCGACGCTCTTTCCCGCATTCTTACTTATCTTTCCAAGATAGGAATGTTGCACCAGATCAAGCCGGTAGAGGGAATTGACACACCCATGAGCATGAAATACGCCCTTACAAATGTTTGCAAAACCTACTTCGTTTCTGAGGAGATTAATCCCTTAAGCCTCGTCCACTTCGCTCTCTTGCAGACACATCCAGTTTTCTTGGCCGCCTGGGACCATATTCACCAGCGTGTGCTTCATGGCGGCGATAATTTCCAGAATTCTCGTGCCGATCGCAAAGACTTCTGGGCTTACGCAGCTACAGATCCGGAATTTAACGCCCTCTTCAACGTAGGCATGGTCTCTCTGACAAAGGGTATGAGGGATCTCCTTACTATTTACGATGGCTTCAAAGACTTGAACACGCTGGTGGACATGGGCGGAGGCCACGGAGAAGTGTCCAGTCTCATAATCGATGCGTATCCTCATATCCACGCCATCAATTACGATCTTCCTTACGTCATCGCCTCTGCGCCCACTCTCCCAGGTATTGCCAATTCCTTTTTTTATTTCGATATCTTATTCTCTATATGTTTATCTGTGATGAGGATGAGGATATATATAGTACATGGTCTCTTGATCATACAAATGAAATCATAAAGATAAAATTGAATGGGTTAAAGGTTCGTAACTTTTTAACACCCCAATTATACAATTTCAACATTAAAAAATAAAACAATGAAAATAACGTTTAGTATCCAATTTCAACCAGAAAAATTAAACAATTTCAACCATGGAAATAACGTTTAGCTTACCGTTTATAAATATCTCTCCCTCGGAGCATAACCCGACCTTCAATGCATAAATTCTCTACAAGTTTACAGTACGTTGAATTATATTTATTATTATAATTCACGCAGTCCTCTAATCGTATCCTAATTCATGCAGGCATAGAACACATCAGTGGACACGCGTTTGAAAGCGTACCCTCCGCGGATGCGATTTTTATGAAGGTGAGAAATACTGTAATTCGTTATTCGGATAGATTTTATTTCTACGTAAATAGCTTGATAATATTTACTTTGGATTTGTCAACTTTATTTACTAAGTTTATTATGGATTTGTGAATGAAAGCATTTTCTACATATCTGGGACGACAAAGACTGCATCAAACTACTTAGCAACTGCTACAAGGCTCTTCCACAGAAAGGAAAGGTCATAATAGCAGAGATTGTATTGGATATAACTGAAGGTTCTGACCTGGTAGGATCTGGCTATGTTGTAGATGCTCTTATGTTGAATGTTTCGCCAGGAGGCAGAGAAAGGACACGAAAACATTGGAGTGAAGTTCTCAAAGCAGCTGGTTTTTCTCTATCTAAAATAGTGGCGAAGAAGGGGACTTTAACTAAAATTATTGAAGCAATCAAGTGCTAAATGTGTAGATGGACTCGTAGGGTTTTATGATAGAAACTGAGGTTTATCTCGTTCACCGAAGTTTGTTTTTAAACCAAAATAAATGCCGCAGGTAATAATGTATTCACGTCTATTAGGTAATAATGGAATCACGTCTTTTAGATTTAGCTGATTACATAGGTCAATGTAATCACGTATTTCAGGTTTTATTTATTATATAATTGTAATCACGTATTTCAGGTTTTATTTATTATATAATTGTGTCTTTGAAGTAATAATGTTCAAGCTGTTTCCACCTTACGGTGTATCGTCTCATCTATTGTTTATATGGTTCGCTCTCCCGAAACAATTTCAATTTGGGTTTATATTGTTTGTTTTCCTAAACAATTTCAATTTGAGCCCACTTTACATTTCTGATCATCATGTATTATTATTATATCATTAAAATAAAGAAAATATTCATGATAAAAGTAGTATTATTATATCATTACCATTAAGAAAATATGCATGATACAAAATAACATATTCATGAAGACAAACTATTGAATAACATGTTAAGGGATATTAAATATAGTTATATTCCATGTTGGAGTTTTAAATTAATTTCAAACATAGTATTTTTCATTGCCCTTCTATGGATTATTTAAAGGTGTGCATGTTTTTTTTTCTTTTATATTTGTCATTATTAATATTTTCTTGCAAAGACTTTATAAATGCCTTTACCATCATTTTTTTAATCACCTTGCATAGAAATCACAATCAATTTGAAACATTTATCCTATATTTTTACTAAGCAATCAATGTACATGGTACTTTATATCATCCAATCATCAATTGTGTTCTTTTATTGACCTGTTTTCTCACCACTTCTTATTTGGCCTCTTTTCTACGCACTCATATTCTAAGGTCCTAAGTTTTATGAGTTTCATTTCTGTCATGTTTTAAATTTTGTGTTTCACATGTTTGTGTGTTCATGCTATCTTGTGGCTTATCATTAAACTAAAACATGTTTCATATTTTGGATTTGTTTTCGTTACCACCACCACCCCCACCTCCTTATTGATATAGTGGGGACTACCCCACCACCCCCACCACCCTATCGATACATTGAGGACTGCCTCACCATCCTATTAGCCATAATAAGCTATACCACTATCGCAATATTCCATTATATTAGATGGACCATCAATCTCTTTCTATTCATCTCTATCAGGAATTCTTGAGCTCAATAATCCTTGTGCGAGAAGACTCATACCAGGAAACCGGTCTAGAGTCATGGACTAAAGATGAATACCACCACCTCCTTGAAGTTATGGACTAAAGAAGAAGACCATTGCCTCATAGTTCACATTCAATCCCATAAGGAAAGGTCTGACATTCCCTTCCCAATGGAATTAATAACTACTTGCAAATTGACTTCACATACCCTTCCGAATGGAATTAACAACTACTTGAAAATTGACTTTAGATATTATACATAAGGTTAGCTCAAATGATGAGATAATAAAGAGGAGGCACTCAATCAATCCACTTACCCTATTGCATATGGATGGAGAAGCAATCACTACTACATAGAGGGGGGTTTAAGACAATGTTTGTCTAAATTGTCTCAACTTGAGACAAAAAGTAATCTTGTTTATTGTCTTAAATATTTCCTTTAAGGGAGAGTCTTAAATTATTGTCTCTACTTGCCATAAAAAAAATTGTGCATTGTCTTAGATATTGTCTTTATGGAAGTGTTTAAAATATTGTCTCTATAGAGACAATATGAAATAGGTGAATTATAAAACATATTTTCTTTACAAATGAACATATTGTCTCTACAAATGACCATATTGTCTCAATCTTGAGAGAAAAAGAATAATCTGCATTATTGTTTTTGCATGTAATTTTTATCTCATAAGCCTATATAGCATCAAATGTTATTTTAGTTTTTCTTATAAAAGAGTGATTCTAATATTTTTTATAAAGATATTAGCTTGCTTGGGCCACAATGTAGTTCTCACATAGATTGTTGTCTGTAATCCATGAAATATTGTTGTTTGAAAGCTAGTGCATATTATTAGATACATTACTTTATTTGTTTCATTCAAGCCACAATAAAAAAATAAAAGTATTTCAAATTTTTAAGGCATGTGGCTCTTAATCCTAAGGTTAGAGATTCAACTTCTCACAGACAATTAAGAACACATGTGAAAGACAATGAGTGATGTTGGATCATAGTAGTCTAATCCTAAATGTTGACCATATAAATATGATTGGGATACTTCCTTGAGTTATCTCATATGTTATATTTAGACTAACTAATGTGGAATGGATACTTACTTCCTTTGTGGGAGATCCTATCTAATATGGATTGTAATGTATGATATTAAAAAAATGGTATGTATTTGAATCCTTCAATTATTAATTCCCTTTTCAGCTGTTGAAATCTTTCATTCAGAAACCTGTGCCTTAAATTCTGATAAGGGAATATGAATTCTCCAACACGAGAAGAAGAATTGGTGGTGGAATTAAATTCTGATCTAGTGAAAACCATAGAGAGTATGCAAGCATACTTACAAAGCTTCAAGGATGATAAGATGAATGAGAGAAAAGAGCAGAAAGCAATAAATGAGGCTTTACTTGGGAACATGATGGGAGTACACCATCATGCACAGCCCACCCATTCACCAATAAATCCAAGGAAGAATATGAGCATAAAAGAAGGACCGGTAGTCCTAAGGAAGAGGGAAAATAAGAACACACACTTAATCTTTTAGAAAAAGAATATCACAGTTTTTCTAGTGACGCTTCCCTCTCTCCTTGCAGAAAAAGGAAGAAAAATGATGACAACCTTCAAGGAGAATTTTGAAAGATAAAATCCCAAACCTATAAAGGATAGATGAATACAAGGGAGAAGGCTGAAGAATGGCTCCTTTGTATTAGCAAATAATTTCGAGTACACATCTACTCTAGTGAGATGAAAACCTAGCTGGCCATTTATAATTTAAATGGAAAAGAAGTTAAATGGTGGAGAGACCTAGAGCATACCAAAAAGGTTGAAGTAAAATAAATCAGATGGAGTAATTTTCACAGAATGTTTAAGGAGAAATACATGTCTGATAGCTTCTTTGACATGAAAGTGAAATAATTTCATGAGTTAAGGATGGGCTCCATGACCATGGAGGCATTTATCAACAGATTCTTATATCTAATACATTACGTTCCTTACATAAAGGATGAAAAGGTGAAAATACAACAATTTTTTGGGTGTATCTCTCCTAATTCTCAAGATAGAATTGAGTTTGACATGCCCAAAAATATGGACACTGCCTTACCCAAAGCCAGGATTTGTTATGAGCATGGACAACTAAGGCATGAAAATATAAAAAGAAGTCGAGACAGGTCTAGGACCTTCTTGGACAACTGAAATCGTGGTTTTAAACAACCGCCTTACAGAAAATAGAACAACAGTTTTTCAGCTAACGAAAAATTCAGCAAGACAGGTGCAAGGACAAATGTACTCTCACCAAATACCAACAGACCAACAGCAAACGGAGGAGCCAAGGATTCCCTATTGTAAGTTAACTATTGGAAATTCCAAGGACCCCATTATTCCTAAGATTGTCCAAACAAGACTAATGGAGTCTTACACAATCTATAGGAAGACCCAATAGTAGAGGACATGGCTAGCACACCAAAGATCTATGCAACACTTGACAGCTGACAAGTAGACCATCACGCTAGTATGGTCAAGATACAAAGTGATGTTTCAAACACTTCTATTCCAATTTTGATTGATCTCGATGCTTACGGAAACTATGTATCACCAAAAACTATTGACACGTGTAAACTGAACAAAGTGACACATGAGAAACCATGGTTGGTACAACTAGTCGCTGGTACAAAAAGAAAGGTTTTAGAACTAGTGAGAGATTGTGAGGTAGACTTGAATGGGTTTCTAACTAAGATAGATCTAAATATCTTACCCTTAGGATCGTACGATGTACTTATTGGCATGGTCTGGTTGGAATAACACCATGTCATGGTCAATTGTCTAAACAAGTCAATCTTGTCTATGAATAGCCAAGGGAATCAATCAAAGATTTAAGGCATACCCAAGAAGGTTTATGTTAGATATATATTTGCCTTGCAAGAGAAGAAGTGTATTAGGAAGGGCTGCAAACTTTTTGTAGTGAACATCTAAGATGTAGAAGCTTAGAGAGAATGGAAAATTGAGGAATTTCTGGTTCTCGTGGACTTTAAGGATGTATTTCCTGAGGAAATACTAGGATTACCACTAAAATGGGACTTATATTTTTCCATAGAACTGACACCAGGATCAGTACTAGTATCAAAATCCACATACCGTATGATCGCACTTGAATAGTTGGATCTCAAGTTACAGTTACAGGAGTTGATAGAGAAGGGTTATATCTGACGTAGTGTGTCCCCTTAGGGAGTACCTCTACTTTTCATAAAGAATAAGGAATATACGATGCGAATGTGCATCAATTACCTCCAACTTAACAAGATGACCATAAATAACCATCACCCACTCCCTACGATCGATGACTTGTTCAATCAAGTTGAAGGAGAAGATATATTTTCAAAGATCGAGTTGCAGTCTAGATACCATCAAGTACATATCTGCGATGAATATATACATAAAACAACCTTTCAGACTCGTTAAGGTGATTACGAGTTTGTGATAATTCCTTTTTGACAAACCAATGCACTGGAAACTTTTATGTGCATGATGACAATACCTTTAGTAAATACCTAGATAAGTTTGTATTGGTCTTTATAGATGACATACTAGTTTACTCGAAGAGTAAAGAAGAACATGAGGAACATCACTGCATAGTACTAAGGGTGTTACAAGAACACCATCTTTACGCTAAGTTTAGAAAATGTGATTTTTACAAACCATCGATACAATACCTAGGTCACATCATTTTCGAGAAGGGAATAGCCGTAGACCCAAAAAGATTAAATCCATAGAATATTGGCCTACCCCTACCTGTGTCACAGATACTAGGTCATTTCTGGGATTAGCAAGTTACCATTGAAAGTTCATTGAGAAATTTTCGAGGATTTCCTATCCTGTGACCTCCTTACAAAAGAAGACAAACAAGTTTTTATGGACAACCAAGTGTGAGGAAATTTTTCAGAAGCTTAAATAGATTTTGAGTACTGCACCGATACTACGAATTGCAGATCCTATTGGGGATTTTGTGTTTGCACAGATGCGAGGAAGGAAGGACTTGGTGGAATCCTCATGCAGAATGATTGTGTGGTACGTTACGAATCATGAAAATTAATGGAACACAAACAAATATATCCCACCCACGATCTTGAGCTAGCAACCATTATCCACACCTTGAATATGTGGAGGCACTACCTCATGAGGAAGAACTTTCTTCTAAAGGAAAACAACATGATTCTGAAGTATTTGTTATACCAGCTAGATTTAAATGCCAGGCATTCCAGATGGGTGTCCTTCCTTAACGAGTACCACTTCAAATTAAAGCATATAAAGGGAAAGGAGAACACAATCGTTGATGCTTTAATTCGATGAGCTCATATGTTATACGAGGTAACTTTGAGCCATAATGATTCATATTTATATGATAGGATCAGAATGCCAAACATAGATAATTGTTTCTATGTTGAAGTCCTCAAAAAGATTCAAGAGGAAAGGTTGTTTCAACAAAAAAAAGAGTATAATGTAGATGATACCATACTATCGTTGTCCAAAGAGAGATTGTATGTGCCAGAAGGAGGAGACGTCAGGTCCAACATCCTAATGGATTTCCATCAGAAGCCCTACTCTGGGAATCTAGGATATCAAAAGATGATATCGACAGTAAAGAAACATGTTTTTCGGCCTATGTTAAAGGCCAACATAGTGTTATTCATCACAAAATATCAAGAGTTTCATCTAGTCAAAGATGAGCACCAACATCCTTCAGGATTTCTACAATCGTTACCCATTTTGGAATGGAAATGGGAGGTTATCAGTATGAATTTTATTATGGGTCTACCAAAGAGAAAGAATCAAAATGATTCCACATTTTTAGTGGTTGATAAGTTGTCTAAAGCAACACACTTTATTCTAGTTAAGTCAACTTATAAGGCAGTTCACATTGCCGACATATTCTTAAGGGATATTTTTAGATTGCATGGGATACCCAAGGCCATCATCGCGGATCAAGACACGGATTTTACCATTAAATTTTGGAGATATTTATTCTCTGGTTTAGAGACACAGTTAAATTTTAGTACTTTCGACCATCCGCAGACAAACAAGTAGACAGAACGGGTAAACCATATCTTGGAAGACATGCTTATAATGTATGATATGAGCAATCCCACAAAGTGGGAGGATTATCTGCACCTTGCATATTTTGCATATAACAATGGATACGAAACCTCCTCCAAGATGAGTCCCTTCGAGGTACTCTATGGATGGAAGTGTATGACACTGATGACTTGGGATAGCCTGGTGGACAGGCTCATGTTAGGGCCAGACTTACTGAAGGACCTAGAATAGTTAGTCAGCAAAGTACAACAAAATCTCAATGAAGCACAAGACCTCTAGAAACATTATTCATATAATAAAAGAAAATATAAATATTACCATAGTGACAAAATTGTTTACTTAAAAGTAAAAGTGAAGAGAACCTCATTGAGCTTGGAAAGATGCAGAAAGTTGGCACCGATATTTTGCAAACCCTTTGAGATATTGGCCAAGAGAGGGCCAGTGGCATATGAATTAGATTTACTTTCTCATATAAAGGTTCATAATGTTTTTCACGCATCCTTATTGAAGAAATATGTATATGATACTAAACATGTTATTAATTGGTCCTTTCTACAAATGGAAACTGAAGGGGAATTTATACTTGAACCCCTTCATTTTCTAGACAAAAGAGAAGTACAATTCAAGAAGTGAGCCATAGTCAATCTCAAAGTGCAATTGAAGCACCTTGGAGTTGATGAGGCCACTTGGGAGAATGAATCAAACATGAGAGATCCTTAGCCCACCTTGTTTCATGACTTCATTTCTAGTGCCTAGAACATCAGGATGGTGTTGTTCTAAGCCAGGAGGGATGTAATATCCTAAATTTTGACCTTAACTATAATGGGCATGAGCCCCATTGCATATGATTTAATTTTATGTTTATGTTTATATTTTGGGCGTATGCCCCACTGCACATGAGTTTTGTTGATTAGTTAGATATATTGGGCGTAATCTAATGCACATGTTTTATTATCTTGTATATGATTATATATGTTGGGCGTGGACCCTAATGGACAAGGACTATTGTCATGGTACAATGTACTGAATGTATTATTAGTTGATTAACCTTAATAAATATACTTCAAGATGATTATTGTGATGAAATGTGCAGAATCCTGAATGCATGATTGAGTTCTATAATGTGTTAGGTATAAGCCTTGAAGCACTTGAGTGATGAGATTTTGTGTTGAGCATAATCTCTCAAACACATGAGTGATGATATTTTGTGTTGAGCATAAGCTCTGGAACACATGAGTTATGAGATTTTGTGTTGAGCCTAAGCTCTGGAACACATAAGTTATAAGATTGGAAATGTTGGGCATAAGCCCCGGAGAATTCCAAATTGATGTTGAGCATAAGCTCTAGAGCATCGGATCCTTGGCCATTGTATTCCTACTTGTATTATACAAGTACATACTAGTATTAGTGTTGAGTGAGAGGCTTTGGAATTGCACTAGTGTAACTCCCAATTAATAGTGTTGAGCTTGGGCTCTGAATAGCGCTAAGAGTTACTAAAATTAAGTGTTTTGAGTGAGAACGAATTTGAATAGCACCGACCCTTATCATACTTACTTTTTGTTGATTAAATGAAATTTCAAATCTAGTTGTCATCCATTTTTGGAAGAACTGCCACAATATACGAGGTAATCCAATATGCAAGGAGGATCTAGAGTTGACTAACTTAGTTGACCAACCCTATCTGAGGCCTTGATAAAATAACTAATGTAAGCTAAGGGAAGCATCAAATAAATAAGACTATGTTATATGATGCATTAATAAATATTAAGAATAATATGTAAAGTTTAAATATATTATGAATAATAGAATATTTATAATAGATATATAGATATAACGAAATAAAGATAACTAAAATAATAAATAAGGAGTCTATGTATTTATTATAAACTAAAATGATTAAATTAATATTATATTCTAAAGTTCAATTAGGAACCAGTAAAAATTTCCTAGTTAAAAAATAACTATTAATTACATATAAGTCAATTAAAGATTATTTCCAAGAAATTAATGACTTCTTGATTTAACTGAATTTTAAACCATCTACCCTTTCCTAAAATAATTTCTATAAAGACCGAAGCCAATAGAAGGCTTGGGGGATAAACAAGCATTCTTATACAAAGCCTGGTTTTTCCAAATAGGAGCAACCCACCTTTAGGAGTTCTATATCACTTGCATATTGTAGCCAGCTCGAGGGGATCCAGATTAGAACCAGGAATGGTTTCGGTTCATCATTGGGAGGAACATGGTAGTTCCAAAGTTATCTGGTTATCACATCTAAGGTTAGAAGTAGCTAAGGATTTATTAATTATGTGTGTTTAAGTGTGTAGGTTTCTTAGCCAATAACAAGCTACATAGTTGCATGTATGAGGTTTCTACATCTTCAAGTTATATTAACTATGTTTACAAGTTGTAATTATAGTTATTATGGTCTAGATTAAAGATATGCAATTTTACTTTCTATTTTGGATACAAGCTCCACGTTGTTTCATTTTTTTAATTTGAATATTAGCCTTAAATTTCTTAAATAGATTCTAGGGTTAAATTTCTATTAGAATTATACTAAACCAGTTTCAGAAGTTTATGTTAACGTTTTAGTCTAGATTCAAACCCTAGTTTTCTATATGAATTTGATAATCAGATCCGTTTAAAAAAATAAACTTTAAATTAAAATCCTTGGAATAAATTACACAAAATTTGTACAGGTCTATGACCTTATTAAAAGTAAATCGGATATTAAACAAAAGTAGCTAACTAAACCAAAAATTAAATATGCTTATACAATAAAATAAGTATTAACCAATCATAAACTTTAATGAAGGATCGAATCCCTTAAACAACTCAGACACAAACTAAAACACAAAGCTGGCATATTACATTTTCCAGCAATGAAGATTACCAATACATATAACCTATCTACTTACAATAATTAAAAATTAAACTATCAAACATAATTATCATAATTCCTCATACAAAGGTCGAGATCCTATCCACAAATTCAAGAGGAATAATGTTTACACTATTAAAACCAAAACTTATAACTCAAACATTATACATCTGCCTAGCATCTAATCCCATTAAGGATTTGTAGGATGCCACTATGATTTTCGTAGGATGACCTCATCTCTTATGCTCCATGCTAATAGCATTAAAGTAAATATGAAATAATAAACAATAATACCGTCCATTAACTATCATGACCCAAGGTTGAATCCTATAACCTCCGACTTATCAATGCTAAAAAAATGATAATGTTAGCAATGCTTAAACAATATTAAACGTTTAATAAAATTCAAACCCTAGAGAATGATCGAAACCCAAGATTGAATTGCATGAAGCCCCGGTTGGGACTAATAGCAATATATACATTTAAGCAAATCATAAAAACAATACAACCACTATCGAAACCGTTAAACATTGTACCATAATCCTATACACATAAGAATTAAAATATAAACTTAGCAAACACATAGGCTGCGCTATATAAGCAAGGCTTGGGCCATGCCATTACGACCACCTTTAAAAAAACTAAAGCATCATATCTAACATACAAATGGAGTTAGGTTTTCCCTTGGAAAACTACGAAACTCTTCCATTAAAGCACTACAACTAATTCATATACCATAGACAGGGAATTCTCCCATGAAAACCAAATGAAATACGAAGCAAGGGCTCTTCCTTGTCATTAATTAACAAAGGTAAAATATCTAAACTAAAACCAAATAAATAAATCAATAGAGTAACATCCATTTAAAAATGATGAATCAATTACATAAACCGCAGCAAGAGTTAACACCCAATGATATTTCCATAGTCAACAACAAATATTGAAATGATGGTATCATAGTGCCATTGCAAAGCAATGGCACTAATAAACTTATAAATTTATCCATTAAAAATCACAGAGCTTGTAGCTAAACAAAAAAATACAGAGCCAGATCAATTAACCAAATACCATCACATTTATCGATTGTATAGAGCCATAAAAATTTACACAGTCACATCTTGGAGCCAAACGCCCAAATGGGTTGAGAACCCCCAAACCAAAACCTACAAACTAATAAACTAAATCATTACTATCATCATTTTTCAAAACTAGGAGAAATCCCAATAGGGAGACTGATTACAACTTTGCAACAGAGAAACCTTGTAACACTGAAAATGACCAAGCATTGGGTAAAGTCCCTTTCTACATTTTCTTACCCAAAAGAGTCGACCAAGTCCATCCCCACACTGCAGAGGAGTCCTACTTGTCCCCAAACTTGCACAAAAAAAAATAGATACCATGAGGATTATGCCATACAATATCAAATAAAAAAAAAATGTAAACAAAACCATAATGGAACCTTGGCATACCTGTTGCAAATTTCACATTGGCACTGTAATTCAAGCACAGTCTACAAAGCTCCAACGCTGGAGCATAACCCCCCATCAACACCAAACCAAATACTAATCAAATGAACTATGAGAAACCCTATCAAATTGGTCAAGGCATGGGCCATCGTGGAGGAGCCACATTGCCCCTCACATAGGCTCAGTAAAAGTGCCAGCTTGCCTCCACTTAGTTTCAAATCGAAACCCCATTCACTATAGTCTCAACTTTTGACATTTTTCGATTTAAATATAAACACCCTTATCTATAGTCTGAAATTCTTACATTTTTCCATTTAAATAAAAACCCCCTCTCTATGGTTTTGAAATGCACATGATTTTCCATTAAATAATAAACCCTCCACACCATAGTTTAAAATCTTACATTCACCATTTAGGCTTAAACCCCTTCCTCCTTTAGTTCGAGCTCAAGCTTTGAGAATAGGATTTTTATTATCACGATTGATAATTTAAATTTTGTGATGATATTCAAGTATCTATATTTATAGATTATCATCATCAGATACAAATTTTCTAGAACCTATTGTTACAGAGAAAACTTCCTATGGCTTGGGGTGGACCACAATAGAAAGTACTACACCAAAACTCAATCCATTTCCAACATGCTAAAGATATAAACAAGACTAACACTAAGGTATGTGAAGAGTACCTTATTCCATATGTTCGTAGAAGATCCCCATTGATATTTTAATCACACTTGTACCTACTTTCCATCCTAAACAATAATGAAATATAGAAGCATGATAGAGATAAAGTGTTAGAATCTACTCTAGTATATTCAAAGCCAACATATAATCAAAGAAACTACATCCATGGATACAAATATTCATAGTTACACATGTAATGGAAAAGAAATGGATATTTTTATTAATTTAAGCACAGATACAAATGACAACCTCTGTCGGCACCTCATCAAAATAGAGAAATCGATTCCTCTACTTGGGATCCACCTCCTCAATCCTCCATATAAAGGCCAGATCACAAAGACAAAGGTAAGCTTTGGAAGGAGCACCAATGACTGCTCCAAGGACAAAGGGATGGAGACTCAAGTATGTAAGAATTGGGCACAATTCCAGTATAATTTCTTTGCTCTCACAAGTTACTCCTCCTTCAATGCTTCCAAGTAGCTCAATATATAGCCCCTCAAAGAGAACTAAAGGGTCAAATCAGAACATTCCCAAGTATATGGAAGGCCAAGTTACTTGATGACAGAAAACTCCAAATATTTATTTTTTGAGCATATTTCTCAATGTACGTAGGTCATAGTGGAACAAGATTAATGTAAATGCGGGCTATAAATTGTTGACCCACGTATACCCATAAACATCAATTTTAAAGGTATTTAATGGAGCATCAATGTAACACTAAGGAAAGGGGGTACAAGGATTCTCGATAGGGACATGGATAGGCCATAAGAACATGATATATATGGTGCGGAAAATCCATCTATAATAGATAACCCCCAATGTGTGAGGTGTAATATCCCAAATTTTGGACCTAACACTTATAAGCATAAGTCTATTGATTATGATGCTATCTTGATGATTTATTTTGATATATTGGGTCGAAGACCCCACTGCATATGAAAATGAGTGATTTGTTTTATATATTGGGTGTAAGCCAATTATTGATGATATATATATATATATATATATATATATGCTTGTTTGTGTTGGGCGTGGACCCTGAAGCACATGATTGATGAGATGTTTTGTGTTGAGCAAGGAGCTATGGAGCACATGGATAATTAATATTTTGTGTTGAGAAAGAAGCTCTGGAGCACATGAGTACTTACATTTATGTTTAGCGAGAAGCTCTCGAACACATGAAACGATAATTGGAAGTGTTGGGCATAGGCCCTGGAGCCTTCCATGTTGATTTTGAGAATAAGCTTTGGATCATCGGATCCTTGTCCATTGTATCCGTAGGTGTATCGTACAAATACATACTAGAATTAGTGTTGAGAGAAGAGCTCTGGAATTGCACTAAATTTGTAACTCTTTGTTTAAGCATTGAGTATGGGCTCTAGTAAGCGCTAGGAGTTATTGAAAATAATTTAATAATTTTTGAGTGAAAAAGACTCAAGAAAAAATATTGATCTCATTAGACTTATTTATAAGTGATTAAATGAAATTTTGAATTTCTGTATTCTGATCAAGTACTGAAGAACTACCATGTTATACGAGGGAATCCTACATGCAAGGATGTTTAGAGTTCCCTAGCCTAGTAGACCTAACCATCTAGCTATTTTACCTTAATGAAGAAGTGTCATAAGTCTAGGGATCATGGAATATGATGACCAAAACAAATGTTATATTATTATGTATTTTATACATGGTATGTATAAAGAATAAATATAGTAATGACATTAATGATGAAAGAAAGAAAGAAAAACTCCATCCATTACTATTTATTATTAAAAGATAATAATAGCACAATACCTACAAAAGTCTAATTAGGAACTAGTTGAAAGTTCCTAAGTTAAAGTATTAAAAATTACCCCAAATTAATTAAAAAGGGTTAAATCAAGAACTCAAGGTTTCTTGATTTAACTGTCCCTTTGACTGAAAAGTCTGTCTATAAAGTCTCAAGCCAAGGAAAGGATTCGGGTTCTGATCTATCTTTTGGAGAGTCATTATTCTGCCTGTTTTTCTCTCAAGTAAATTCTTGGAGAACATTTTCCAGGAAGGAAAAAGGAGAACTGATCCAGACCTGAAATACCAGAGAGGAAACCATACCTTATGAGCTCTAAGCTACTTGCATGTTGGATTCTAGCTTGGGGGAATCCAGATTGAAACCAGAAACGATTTCGGGTCATGGTTGGGTGGAACATGGTAGTTCCCAAATGATTTGGTCATCTTTTATAGAGGTCAGATCCGCTTATGAATTTTTAATGCTGGTTATTTGAGTGTGCAAGTTCAACCATTAAAGAAGCTTTAGATTACAGTTATGAGATCCTATACTTCCTATTCTATTTTTCTATAATAAAATCTGGTTGAATTAGGAAAGGGTTCACATTATATGTTTTAACCCTATGTGTTTGATTTCTATTTAAATATTATAGGGTTTACATTTTAAATATAACCCTAGGATGTACTTTACTTCTTATGCTAGATTTATCCAGGGTTATTCATTTAGTTTACTTCTGCAAATTTTAACTCATTTATAAATGTTTATCAAGGGTTTTGTACCTTAGTTTTATTCCTGTATTACTTTTACTATTGAAACTGTGTTAATTGCAAACTAGGTTTTATTTCAGGTCTATTACCTATCTATTCTTTGGCCTATATACTCTACTGATAGGTTTCATTTGTCAGCAGAGCCATGTTTGAATAATT
>LPNX010077941.1:129200-141679 GCA_001517045.1 Pseudotsuga menziesii | reverse complement strand
GGAACCAATTTATAAACCTCATCATAATCTTATACACAGTCCAAGTAATTATACAAGAGATGGAAGGAATCGAATCTTGTGGGCACTTAAGCCCCAAATTGCAACCACCCATTTATTACAACTCATTGTATCAACAACGACCAGGATTCGAATCCTATAGAGTCGTTCTACATTTTATTAAGGCCACACTATATAGAGAGTGTATGTGGGCTATAACATTAAAATAAATTCGCTACATTGAGGTCATGAGAACCTCATCCTTTTGCACAACATGCTATAAACATGGCCTCATCCCCATCAATAAAATATATAGTCAACTAACTAAACCATTTTTCAAAGGCATGGGAACTCTGTCAATGACAACCTCCCAAAAGGGTTTTTCCAATGTACGGTTTTATACCTATGGCCATAATACTTTCCATATGTTACACATTAACAATTAAAATAGTAAAAGTATACACCCCTCTAAGCTATCACAACAACCATGGAGAGTGCTCATGCCATACTTGGCATGGCCTCAAACCGTACGCTGTCAAAATCTTACAGCTAATATAATAAATAGAAGCATTTATACACAGACTATCCACGAAGGTGAATGCCACATAAAACCCAAGTGTAATAACATCAAACATAGTATAAATTTATATGCACAGTAATTACACAATCATAGTCAAGTTTACACAGTCGAGTTCCATCGGTCATGGCACCATTGCAAGCAATGGTGCTTCCACTATGTATAAAAGATAATTCAAAACCCCAAAATTTCATTAACATAATTTATACATAGAGCCTGCCAAGGCACTAAGTTTCTCTTGCAATGGTGCTTCCACTATGTACAAAAGATAATTCAAAACCCCGAAATTTCATTAACATAATTTATACACAGAGCCTTCCAAGGCACTAAGTTTCGCTCCACAGCCAAAAGTCATGATATTTATAAAAAACCAAAGTCTTTATAACTCAGACTCGAAGAAAAACGATTTCCAATAACTTAAACCCCAACCATGACAAGCTAAAAACCCAGCCTTAAATCCAAGAGATGGAGAGAATCAACTTGATTAGCAGGCTTATCATAATGGTAATGCTAATCCATGGCTCGTAGTCACACTACAAACCTTACACGTCCTCGTCGCCCTGTCACCTGCAACCATAGCAGATTCGATGGATAAGAAGTATGATATCTGAAGAAAACAAATAAACAAACAACAATGGTGTGAAACCAATGAAGCCATACCTTCATTAACCTCGAAGTCGACTTCACCCACTGCGCAGAGCCGAGACCAAACAACCAACAAATAGAATGAAATGACAAGGCCATCGTGGAGCCAAACCCTATGTTCAGGATTCCACAATCCCCAATACACATTAATGGCACAAGCTTGGTGTCCATTATCAATGCTAAAACCCACATCTCTATAGTTTGTAAATGACACAACATCGTTTGCCACGTTTTCCATTACATAGTTTTAAAACCCCAATGTGTAACATTTAGACCATGATATAATTCCCCACCCAAAGCTTAATACAAGGTATAGTATTGTATACAACGTATACAATAGGATTAAGACTTAAACCATCACTTATTCATTTCCCTAATCATTAAGCTTAGAACCATCACTTTTTAGTAAACTTGTTAACTAAAAAGTCTAGAATTGGGTTTTAACCAATGTTTATAAACCTTCCAAGAACAATACATTTATATGTTAATAGTCTCAATAAAATAAACATGAAATACAAATAGGTTAAGAATAATACGCATCACTTAGATAATCAGTCTAGGTCTTAAAATGAATTATCATGGTAATTACCTTGTCACTAAACCAAGTTTGTACGTAGCAATAATAACAATCGGTAGGTGTCGCTAGTTGCGAGAGTAAGTAAACCTGCACATAAACAAGTTAAGAGTGACTTAGATCAAACTGAACTAAGTAAGCCCGCTATACAAGTAGAAACATTATCTCTCAGTCAGTTACATGGGAGAACTAGTGCCACCACTCCGCCCACTTTGGTCCCAAGAACAAAGTTAAGTTAGAACATGTAAATAATAAGTAAACTCATGATGATAGTAAAGAAGTACATAATCAAAGTAGCTACACATACACAACAATGTATAGACATGAGAATAGCTCAATAATCATATTTACGACATCATAATGTAAAATAAAGTAAAAGACATAACTGAAAGAAATAATGTAAAACGTAAGAACAACTTACGATAATTCCATGGTACATTTAGTGTACGTTATATTCCATAAGTCCAATAATGTCCATGCCTAGGTAGTTTATACTAGCCTAATATTTTTTTTTGTTTTTAATTTTTGGGGACATTACAAGTGGTATCAGAGCCCAGTTTCAATACTAAGAGACCTATGGGTGCACCAAGCATTCACCGCAAAGAAAATAAAGTATGTTATTAAAATTCATTACTAACCGAAATTTTCTTGTTATTAAAAATTCTTGCATTATACAGAAATTTTTACAAAACAACTCAGATTATGAACACTGAGGAAGATAACAATTGACAAGGAACTATGAACACCCCCACCCCGTAAGCAAATCTGATGGTGGAATTAAATTCTGATATTTTGAAGACAATACACAGTCTTCAAGGGGAATTGAAAAGTTTCAGAGAAGATAGTCTAAACAAAAGAAAGGAACAACAAGCTATTAATAAAGCATTACTGAGAAATATGACAAGAGGAAGCCCGCAGGGAAAACCTACTCAATCCACAAGCAGATCCAAAAGAGAACAGTACCATAAACGAGCCAACATCCCAAGAGAAGAAGAAGAAGAGGAACACACCCCTGAAGCACTGAAATGAGATCATCATAGTCCTTCCAGTGAGGACTCTCTTTCTCCTCACAGAAAGAAATAAAGAAGCAATGACAGTCTTCAGGGGGGATTTAGAAAAATAAGAGCCCCGACCTATGAAGGTGAATTAAACACTGGGGAGAAAGGTGAAGAGTGGATGCTGGGTATGAGCAAATATTTCCAAGTTCAGAACTATTCAAGTGAGATGAAGGATCGGCTTGCCATCTATAATTTAAATGGAAAGGAATCAAGATGGTGAAGGGATTTGAAACACACCAATAAAGGTGAGCTAAGAGAAATACGAGCGTATAACTTTCGAAAAATATTCCAAGAGAAATATATGTTGGAAATGTTCTTTGACCGAAATGTGAAAGAGTTCCACGAGCTATGTATGGGGTTCATGACTATTTATTAATAGATTTCTAGATCTGTCACATTATGTACCATACATTAAGGATGAAAAGGTAAAGATCCAACAATTTTTAGGATGTCTCCCTCCCAACTTTTGGGAAAGGATTGAATTCGACATGCCAAAAAATTTGGATACCACGCTGCACAAGGCCAGACTCCACTATGAGCATGGCAAGCTACGACAAGAGAACATGAATTGAAATAGAGACAAGTATAAGAAATTTTCTGATAACCACAAACCTGGGTTTAACCCACAACCATATAGAAATTAGAATAACAGATTTCCAGGAAACAAGAAGTTCAACAAATATGGTACAAAGCCATATGTACTAGCTCCTAATGGTAACAAGCTCATAGCAAGTCGAGCCAATGCTACCCCGCTACAGATCAAGTGTTGGAAATGAAGCGGGCCTCATTATGCCCGATATTGTAATAAAAATACCAATGGGGTCTTGCATAACTTACAAGAAGAACCAACTGTCGAGGACATAGCAGGAACACCGCAGATTTATGTAGCATTCGATGGCTGAAAAGATTACCATCAAGATACAATGGTTGAGATAGAAGGTAAGACATTGAACACTTCTATTTCAATACTTATTGATCCCAGTGCTTGCTGGAGCTATGTTTCACCTAAAATTGTTGATGTATGCAAACTAGGAAAAATAAAGCATGATAAACCTTGGCTGGTACAGTTAGCCACAAGTACGAAACAAAAAGTTTCAGAAATAGTTAAAGAATGTGAAGTAAACCTGAATGGTTTTCCTACAAAGGTAAACCTAAAAATCCTACCCTTAGGATCGTATGATATACTTATTAGCATGGTATGGTTGGAAAAACACCATGTCATGTTCGATTCCGTACACAAGTCAATCTTGTGTACTGATAGCCAAGGGAACCAAGTGAAGGTTTAGGGAATTACAAAGAAGGTTTCCGTAAGGCAAATATCTTCCTTACAAGTGAAGAAATGTATCAGGAAGGGCTGGAAGTTGTTTGCAGTAAACATCCAAGACATAGAGTCTGAAGGGGAACAACACATAGAATACTTTCCCGTTCTTGAAGAATTCAAGGATGTGTTTCCCAAGGAAATCCCAGGATTACCTCCAAAATGAGACCTAGTATTTTCCATTGAGTAGACACCAGGATCGGTTTCGACTTCCGAATCCCCTTACCACATGAGTGCAGCAAAATTGGTGGAACTCAAACTGCAGTTGTAGGAGTTGATAGAGAAAGGGTATATCCGACCCAATGTATCCCCTTGGGGAGCACTGATATTGTTCATAAAGAAGGAATATGGTACGATGCGGATGTACATCTATTATCGTCAATTGAACAAAATGACTATCAAGAACCAATACCCACTCCCTAGGATTGATGACTTGTTCGATCAGGTGGGATGAGCCAAAATATTTTCAAATATTGACCTGCAATCCAGGTACCATTAGGTACAGATTTGCAATGAGGATATTCACAAAACTACCTTTTGTACGAGGTATGAGAACTATGAGTTTGTAGTGATGTCGTTTGGGCTAACCAACGCACCCACAAACTTTATGTGTATGATGAACATCATATTTAGTAAATATCTAGATAAGTTTATTTTGGTCTGTATAGACAACATCCTAGTTTATTCCAAGAATAAAGAGGAACACGAAGAGCACCTTCGTATAGTACTACGAGTGTTGAGGGAACACCAGCTTTACGCTAAGTTTAATAAATATGATTTTTACAAACCACAAATACAGTACTTAGGTCACATTATCTTTGATACAGGGATAGCTATGGACCCAGAAAATATTAGAGCCATAAAGCATTGACCTACCCTTACTAGTGTCACTGACATTAGATCCTTATTGGGATTAGCCGGATATTATCAAAAGTTCATTGAGAACTTCTTGAGAATCGCTTGCCCCATGACTGTTTTGCAAAAGAAAGAAAATAAGTTCTTATGGACTACCAAGAGCGAAGAAAGTTTTCAAAAGATTAAATAGATTTTGATGACCGCACCGATACTATGAATTACGCATCCCGATGGGGATTTCGTTGTTTGCATGGATGCAAGCAAGGAAGGACTTGGAGGATTCCTCTTGCAGAATGATCATGCGATCTGTTATGAATCGTGGAATTTAAAAGAGCATGAGAATAACTACCCCATGCACGATCTTGAGTTAGTGGCCATCATCCACGCTTTGAAGATGTCGAGGCACTACCTCATGGGAAGGAAGTTCCTTCTGAAGACAGATAATATGATTCTGAAATATTTATTCAATCAATCGGATTTGAATGCAGTACAAGCTAGGTGGTTGGCTTTCCTTAGTGAGTACCATTTCAAGCTAAAGCATATTAAGGGCAAGGAGAACAAGGTTACCAATGCTTTGAGCAGATGAACTTATATGATATATGAGGTGACTTTGAGTTAAACTGATGCAAATTTGCATGAAAGGATTAGAACAGCCAACTGAATTGACCCTTTATTTGTAGAAATCCTCAAGAAAGTCCAAGAGGACTGGTTGTTTCAACAACAAAAAGAATACAAGATAGATGAATCTAGACTGCTATGGTCCAAGGATAGATTATACATTTGAGAAGGAGGGGACATTTAGTCCAGCATCCTCATGGAATTCCATCAGGTACCCTACTCAGGGCACCCAGGATATCAAAAGATGATATCCATCGTCAAGAGAGACTTTTTCTGGACTAATTTAAAGGACGACATTTTGATGTTTATCATGAAATGTCAGGAATGTGAACTAGTAAAAGTTGAACATTAGCATCCTTTGGGATTGCTGCAGTCGTTACCCATTCCGGAATGGAAATGGGAGGTCATTAGTATGGGTTTTACCATCTTTCTACCAAAAAAAAGAAGTAGAATGATTCGATTTTTGTAGTAATTGACAAGTTCTCAAAAGCAACACACTTCATTCCTGTGAAGTCGACCTACAAGTCAGTGAAGATTGCTGATATATTCTTGAAGGAGGTATTTATAATGCACGGGATACCCAAGGCAATCATCTCAGATTGACATGTTAAGTTTACAGGAAAATTTTGGAGATCTCTATTCTCCGGATTAGAGACGCAGTTGAACTTTAGCACTGCTTATCACCCGCAGACAGACGGGCAGACAAAAAGACTAAACCAGATTGTTGAGGACATGCTTAGGATGTATGTCATTAATAACCCCACTAAGTGGGAAGACTACCTACATCTTGCAGAGTTTGCATATAACAACGGTTATCAGACTTCCGCCAAGATGAGTCCCTTTGAGGTACTCTATGGACGAAAGTGTAGAACATCAGTTACTTGGGATTGCCCAATGGATCGGCTCATGTTAGGGCCTGATTTACTAATGGAATTGGAATAGTTAGTTACCAAAGTCTAGGTGAACCTTAAAGAAGGACAAGACTTCCAGAAAAGTTACGTAGATTGGAAAAGAAAAGATAAAGACTTTCAAATAGGAGATCATGACTACTTGAAAGTAAAATCAAAACGAACCTCATTGAGCTTGGGTATGTGTGGTAAGTTAGCACCTAGATTTTGTGGAAATTTTGAAATACTAGCCAAGAAAGGGCCAGTAGCATATGAGCTAGCGTTACCCGCGCATGTAAGAGTCCATAATTTTTTCCATGCATCCTTGTTAAAGAAATATGTTTATGATACTAAACATGTAGTCGATTGGTCCTTATTATAGGTGGAACTTGAAGGGGAGTTTTCTCCCTGAGCCTATTCATATATTGGACAAAAGAGAGGTGCAGCTCAGGAAGTGCACCGTAGTCCAGTTGAAATTGTAATGGAAGTACTTTGAGGTCGATGAGGCTACTTGGGAGAATGAAGCAACCATGAGAAATGCTTACCCCGCCTTGTTTGATGATGTCTTTCTGAGCCCCTAGAACACCACGAATGGTGTTTTTCTAAGCAGGGAGGGATGCCATATCCTGAATTTATGACCTAACACTTATAGGCATGAGTCTATTTATTACGATTTTATCTTGATGATTTATTTTGATATATTGGCTTGAAGACCCCACTGCATATGAAAACGATGATTTTTTTTTTATATTGGGCGTAAGCCAATTATTGACGATATATATAAGATTATTTGTGTTGGGCGTGGAACCAGAAGCACATGATTGCTGAGATGTTTTGTGTTGAGCGAAGAGCTCTGGAGCACATGGGTAATTAATGTTTTGTGTTGAGGGAGGAGCTCTGGAGCACATGGGTAATTAATATTTTATGTTGAGCAAGAAGCTCTGGAGCACGAGTACTTACATTTGTGTTGAGCAAGAAGCTCTGGAACACATGAAAATATAATTGGAAGTGTTGGGAATAAGCCCTGGAGCCTTCCATGTTGATGTTGAGCATAAGCTCTCGAGCATTGGAGCCTTGGCCATTGTATCCCTAGGTGTATTGTACAATTACATCCTAGCATTAATGTTGAGCGAAAAGCTCTGGAATTGCACTAAGTTTGTAACTCATTGTTTAAGCATTGAGTATGGGCTTTGGTAAGCGTTAGGAGTTACTGAAAATAATTTAATAATTTTCAAGTGAAAATGAATTGAAAAAAAATATTGATCTCATCAGACTTATATATAAGTGATTAAATCAAATATCAATTTTCTGTATTCTCATTAAGTACAGAAGAACTACCATGTTATACCAGGGAATCCAACATGCAAGGATGTTTAGATTTGCCTAGCCTAGTAGACCTAACCATCTACATATTTGACCTTAATGAAGAAGTGTGATAAGTCTAGGGATCATGGTATATTATGCCCAAAGATAGATGTTATATTATTATGTATTTTATACATGGTATGTATAAAGAATAAACATAGTAATAATATTAATGATGAAATAAAGAAAGAAAAGCTCCATCAAGTATTATTTATTATTAAAAAATAATAAATAGTACAATACCTACAAAAATCTAATTAGGAACTAGTTGAAAGTTCCGAAGTTAAAGTTTTAAAAACTACCTGAAATTAATTAAAAAGGGTTAAATCAAGAAATCAAGGTTTCTTTATTTAACTGTTCCTTTGACTCAAAAGTGTGTCTATAAAGTCTCAATCCAAGGAAAGGCCTGGGGTTATTATCTATCATTTGCGGAGTCATTAATATGCCTATTTTGCTCTCAAGTAAATTCTTGGAGAACATTTTCCTGGAAGGAAAAAGGAGAACTGATCCAGACCTGAAATAACAGAGAGCAAACCCTACCTTATGAGCTCTAAGCTACTTGCATGTTAGAGTCAAGCTCAGGGGGATCCGGATTGAAACCAGGAATAGTTCTGGGTCATGGTTGGGTGGAACGCGGTAGTTTCCAAATGATTCTGTCATCTATTATAGAGGTCAGATCTACTTATGAATTGTTAATACTGGTTATTTGAGTGTGCAGGTTCAACCATTAAAGAAGCTTCAGATTATAGGTATGATATCCTATACTTCCTATTCTATTTTTCTATAATAAAATATGGTTGAATTAGGAAATGGTTCACATTATATGTTCTAACCCTATGTGTTTGATTTCTGTTTAAATCTTCTAGGGTTTACATTTTAAATTATAACCCTACGATGTACTTTACTTATTATGGTAGATTCATCCAAGGATATTCATTTAGTTTACTTCTACAAATTTTACCTCATTTATAAATGTTTATCAAGGGTTTTGCACCTTATTTTTATTCTTGTATTACTTTTACTATTGAAACTGCGTTAATTGCAAACTAGGTTTTATTTTAGATCTATTACCTATCTGTTCTTTGGCCTATATACTCTACTGATAGATTTCATTTGTTAGTAGAGCCATGTTTGAATAATTACTAATTCAGATCTATGCTGCAATTAAAAACTAAATTTAATTTAGTATAATCTACTTCTAATAACAAGAAAACTAACTAAGATACTATTGGTATATATATATACACACACACACACACACACACTAGCAGTTATAAAATAGAATTTTAAATCTATCTATCAACACAATATTAAATCTAAGAGAAAAAATAGAGAAGACCTTTGAAGGTCTGCATAACTAAATATACGCTAAATACCAAACCATTTCCATTAAAATAACATCATCGTAAAAAAATAAACAGAGTAAGTATCGAGACCATTCATTGGTCTAAAGATCAAGTTCCTTTTTCTAAATTAATCCATAGCTCTATAATATTATAAAAATGCACCATAAGAATCGTATCCATAAGTTACAAGGCCCAAATAAAATCCACATTATAAATTATACGTAGTAATAATATTATAAATAATCCCTGCCTTCATTTAATATAAATAATTAAAACCATTTAATTACATTAAGGTCGTAGGAATGAATCCTATAGATAAATATTGCCATTTCACTTACATAAACTATGATGCCCTTTGTATTAAAATCTACAGTAAACATTAATACACAGGAACCAATTTATAAACCTCATCATAATGTTATACACAATCCAAGTAATTATACAAGAGATGGCAGGAATCGAATCGTGTGGGAAATTAAGCCCCAAATCGCAACCACCCATTTATTACAACTCATTGTATTAATAACAACCAAGATTCGAATCCTGTAGAGTCGTTCTACATTTTTATCAAGGCCACGCTATACACAGAGTGTATGCGGGCTGTAACATTAAAATAAATTCGCTACAACAAGGTCATGACAACCTCATCCTTATGCACAACACGCTTTAAACATGGCCTCACCCCCATCAATAAAATGTACAGTCAACTAACTAAACCATTTTTCGAATGCGTGGGAACTCTGTCAATGACAACCTATAGCAAGGTTTTTTCCAACGCAGGGTTTTATACCCATGATCGCAATACTTTCCATTTGTTACACATTAATAATTAACACAATAAAAGTATACACCCATATAATCTATCGTAACAACCATGGAGAGTTCTCATGCGATACACAGCATGGCCTCAAACCATACACTGTCAAAATATTACAACTAAGATAATAAATGGAAGCATTTATACACAGACCATCCACGAAGGCAAATGGCACATAAAACCGAAGTGCAATAACATTGAACGTAGTATAAATTTATATACATAGTAATTACACAATCATAGTCAAGTTTACACAGTTGAGTTCCATCAGCCATGGCACCATTGTAAGAAATGGTGCTGCCACTTTGTACAAAAGATAATTCAAAACCCTAAAATTTCATTAACATAATTTATACACAGAGGCTGCCAGGGCACTAAGTTTCACTCCATGACCAAACATCATGATTTCTATAAAAATACCAAGTCTTTATAACTCATATCTGAAGGCTAATGATTTCCCATAACTTAAACCCCAACCACGGCAAGCTAAAAGCCTAGTCTTAAAGACAAGAGATGGTGAGCATCAACTTGATTAGCAGGCTTACCACAATGGCAATGCTAACTCATGGCTCACAGTCACACTACGAACCTTACACCTCCTCTCTGCTCTGTCACCTGAAACCACAGAAGATTAGATGGATGAGAAGTATGATATCCAAAGAAAAAAAACAAACAAAAAACAATGTTGTGAACACAATGAAGCCATACCTTCATTAGCCTGGAAGTCGAATTCATCCACTGCGTAGAGCCGAGACCAAACAACCAAAAAACAAAATGAATTGACAAGCCCATCGTGGAGCCAAACCCTATGTTGGGGCTTCCACAATCCCCAATACGCATTAATGGCACCAGCTTGGTGTCCATTATCAATGCTAAAACCGACATCTCTATAGTTTGTAAACGACACAATATTGTTTGCCACATTTTCCCTTGCATAGTGTTAAAACCCCAATGTGTAACGTTTAAACCATGATATAATTCGCTCTCCAAAGCTTAATACAAGGTATAGTATTATATACAACATATACAATAGGTTTAATCCTTAAACCATCGCTTATTCATTTCCCTAAGCACTAAGCTTAGAACCATGGAACCATGGCATATGCCATGGTGAACTTGTTAACCAAAAAGTCGAGAATTGGGTTTTAACCAACATTTATAAACCTTCCATGAACAATACATTTATATGTTAATACTCTCAATAAAATAAACATGAAATAAAAATAGGTTCAGATATGAACAAATCGATCAGTAACATATAATGAATAATACACATCACTTAGATAATCAGTCTAGGTCTTAAAAGGAATAATCGTGGTAATTACCTTGTCACTAAACCAAGTCTGTACAGAGCTGTAATAAAAATCGGTAGGTGTCACTAGCCGCGAGGGTAAGTATACCTGCACCTAAACAAGTTAAGAGTGCCTTAGTTCAAACTGAACTAAGTAAACCTACTAGGCAAGTAGAAACACTACCTCTTAGTCAGTTACATGGGAGAACTAGTCCCGCCACTCCGCCCACTTTGGTCCCAAGAACAAAGTTAATTTATAACATGTAAATAATAATTAAACTCATGCTGATAGTAAAGAAGTACATAATCAAAGTAGCTACGCATACACAACAATGTATAGACATGATAATAGCTTAGTAATCCAATTTACAACATCATAATGTAGAATACAGTAACAAACATAACTGAAAGAAAGAAGGGAAAACGTAAGAGCAACTTACAATAAATCAATGGTACATTTAGTGTACGTTATATTCCGCAAGTCCAATAATGTCCATGCCTAGGTAGTTTATACTAGCCTAATAAATTTTTATTTTTTTTCAATCTTTTGGGACATTACATGAGGTCAGAGGGGGAACATGGTGGCCGAAATACATTGCAATAGTCCCAAGAGTCATTAGTGGAAAATTATATATTAGTGACCAAAAAAATGATCAAAATCCACATATCAATGACCACTTTTGGTTTGGCGATTGTTGGTGGCTAATTTACAATTTTTTATTACCTAACCAAAATTGGTTATTTTTATTTTAGTCATTTATGGCTTATCAATTGGTCATTAATTTGGTCATATATTTGAATCAATGACCAAATATATGACCCCATATATGACCAAATTAATGACTACATGACAAATTAAAATACGACCAAATTTGGTCATGTAATAAAGGATCGTAATTTAGCCACCAAAGCAACTTTTTGGTCATTGATATGTAAATTTCGATCGTTGTTTTGGTCATTTATATCTCATTGTTTGGTCACATATCTCTCAATTTTTGGTCATTTTATATGCGAATTTTGTTCATTAATCTCATTTATTGGTCACTAATTTAATTATTTTTAGTTGTTTTATGTGGGGTTATTATATTTTAGTAGTTTTAATGGTGTCCATTATTAATCAATATAAATTTT
>LPNX010077941.1:94393-129090 GCA_001517045.1 Pseudotsuga menziesii | reverse complement strand
TTACATGAAAATCATCTAGTACATCAATGATTTTTCAAAATATTACAATGGCTAAACCATCCCACTTGTACTTGGTTGCTAATCCATACTTAGATCCCGTAGCAGCTTCAAAACCATAATTAGCAGCTTGAAACCCTAAGCAACAGGTTCTTCATACTCAAAGGAAAAGACTCAGCAAAAGGCTCTTCATACTCAATGGCCCACTTTCTGATATTTCTATCTGCGCATGTGCTTCTATATCCACACTGCCACGTGCTTCTGAGCTTTCTCATCTTTCTGAGATTTATATTTGCGCATGTGCTTCTGTATCAACACCGCAGCAGTTTCACTCCTCATGCTATTATAAAGCTTGTAAGGTTACCTACAAACAACACATGTTAAGCAATAAATTTTTCTTCTCTCTAAAAAGAGAAAACAAATGGCAATTGTCTACGAGTTAAATGACAAATTATTGTACTTTTAATATAGGAACAAAATGCAACCAAATTGTAGTTGGTTAGTAGTTAGGAATCTAGAATTGTACTTGGATTGGTAGAAAAGGTTGTTCTGTAAATGTGTGGATAGCAATAGAGGTTTAAAAATTAAGACCAAGTGTTGTACCATGACTGCCTAATGCTCTATTAGAAAATTAGGTTTTGATATAGTAAAAGGAGATGATTGATTCCATTCTGGTTTAATTGTCAATGTGATTGTATGTGATTTCACTGTATGTTCTGTTTCCCCTTTTCTGATATATGTGAACCATCCTAGCAGTGAACAATACTAGAATTTTTATGAAAGTGAAATTTATGAAGATAAAATGTCTTGCAGTAGGGTACAGGGGCATCAAAACATTTTGCAGGACCCAATTTTTCTTTTTGTGCTCTGCTATTTCAAGCAAAACATTTTTCATGTGAACATTCAGCAAAATCTCCCTACTCACTAAAAATTTAACTAATCCCTTTTGCTGACGTGAAAAATCTAACTAGGATTGTTTTTAAATATTCTTGAGGTGTGAGAAATTGTATTCTAAAATGTGTTGAAGTTACAATATGTAAAGTTCAATCTATATGTTGTATGGACACCTTGCATTCACACATCACAATTTTTTGGGAGCTATATTATATGTTATGACCTTGGTGAAACTTTGATGTTGGAATACACAAGGAAACAATGTAAGAAACATATAGATAATTTTTATAAGTAAACATCATCTCCTGCTTAAGCTACCCTAGACTACTCCAAATATTATTTAGTCTCTTTTCACATTGTTTTTCTATGCCATACTCCCATCTATGGTGGTTGTCTTAATATTCATGTCTGTTGTCTAGTAACTTGTTTGACAAGATCCCACTCATGCATTCTATGGTCCTAAGCATGTTGATGTAGCTAATGATCATTTTTCCATTCAAACACTTCTCATTACAGATGAACTTTTCAGGTACCTAGTTGTGAATACATTTTATTTAATTTTAGGATAAGATGGTTGGTGTTCATAGGATGGTTTTTTCTTTCTACTCATTCTCAATTCCACAAATGCATATCTAGTACATCAACCTAACTTATAGATTAATTAAGCATGTATCTTAATATGAATAAACCATATAAATAAAATCCTTGTGAAAGTACAACACATAAGTGATTTTCTTCATTCCGTTGAGGTCTCTATGTGTATTGAATAGCTCAGATGAGATATTTTTCTGATGTTTTCTAATTAGAGAAATACAGATATTCCCACAAGGAAGAAATATGTTGAATTGATTGAATCAGTAAAGAATGAAGGAGCCACTGCACACATATTTTCTTTTATTCATGTTTATAGTGAAGGCATGATCCCAACTTCAACTTATTTTTATTTTATTTTTCACTTATGTCCCTCTTCATGCTTCCCTATATCTCATTTCAGTTTGAAATATTTATTTGGATAGTTTTAACTCAAAAAATCCCTCACTTAGCTCTACATGGCCTACAACACCCAAGGAAACCCACACACGACCCTCATTTGACCCCATTTGATCCCCACACCCTAAAAAAGGCCTAAAAATGTGCAAAGGGCTTAAAAACCCCTAAAAAGAGCCAAAAATAGCTCTCATAGGGGCTAAAACCTCCAAAAAGGGGGTAAAACCCCTCAAAGGAGATTAAGACCCCTAAAAGATCTAAATATTGAGCGAAAGGGGCTAAAAACCCAAAAAAGGGGCTAAAGCCCCAACCAAGGGCTTAAAACCCTAAAAGTCTTGAGAAACTATATAAATAGAGGGGTGGGGGTCACTCTCAAATAATTCCTTCCTTGCATACTGTTATGCTGTCAAAGTGAGTGCCTTGAGACCATTTTCCTCTCAATCCATTCACTCTCCCTCTCCTCCATCCTTCCATTGAGCCATAACTCCCCCTTCCAAGAGAGGTGCTCTCCTAGCTAGGGCATGGTGGCCCATTCCAACCAGAAGGTATACCTGTGTTGTTTTATATCTTTGCTTTAGTAGTTTGTATTTTTTTTTGAACAATATTTGTTTCTAGGTTCATTTCTTAACATATCCTTGTAGGTTGCCATTGTTTACTTGCAAGGTTTATTTCTTTCCTAACAGTTGTATGCAGGGTCTTGGAGCGTAACCCATAACCTTATGTACAGAGGGGTTTTGTTTATTTTTGTTTCTATTTTGTTTTAGTCTATTTCCTTTCTATTTTCTTTGCATCCACCACTAGTAACCCTACCCTTTCGTCATATCGACGAAAGGTATCCATTCCTTCTCTGTAGCAAGGGAGAAATCCCTACTATAGAATTGGCGACCATACCAGGACGATCCCAATGGATCCCTAGGTTTTGTTTATTATAATTTTATTATTTAGTATAATTGATATTTTTATTTCATTTTTGTTATTTTCTCGTCCACAGTAACGGTTACTGTTGGTCATTTTGTGATTTGCAAATCGCTCAACTATGCAAAAATGACTGAACCGAATTTCTGAAAATTCACCTGTGTTCGGGCTCATTTTATGACCAAAAAGTTGATCCATTTGTGAATCCACCCACTATTAGAGGTAAAAGGGCGCATTTCTGAAGTGGGTTTTCAATTGTTTGAGGTAATTCGTCATGGTTTGGTCACAATCCACTTCAAAAAAATAGGACCTTTACAGGTGCACGACCCATTGTTGGGCATGACTGTTTGCTTCTATTGGGACTGCCAGTGTGGCTCAGCCACCTCTTTCCATCAATATACAAATATTTTTGTTTAGTATTTTTTCATTTTAGTTGAAGTATGTGTAAATTAATGATAAATGAAATGGTTACTAGATTAATGAACATGATCAAAGCTTGATTAAAAATTACTATAATTAAGATCAACATCTTGCCTAGCCCTTTCTCCTCTACCCAGTCATCACCCTTTGGGGTATTCTAAGATAATATGAAGGGTGAAGCTCGTATAGTAACAGGCACTTCACCTATCATTTTTCAAAGCCACTAAAAATGGGTGACTTGGAAGGTAGAGGGTGTAGAGAAGGAGGGATTCTCACGATGCTCAGCATCCTCCATGTTGACCGACCTTGCATACAGAGGGTGACCTATGGATATATGGATGGGATTAGTCCCATTGTGTTGAGATCCCAACACCCTTTTCTGGTTGAAGAGAAATAAATATAGGTGCAAGGTAGTCACCTAGTCAGGCTATCATAGTTTAGGTTCACAAATGGTACATGTGTAAATTTTTGATTATCATTTACTACTTGCATTGACAATGTTCTGAACTCTGCGGAATATTCATAAACCATTTAGGCAGCCACTAAGCATAACATAAACACAAAATACATACACACAAACCATACCATATACACCAAACCAACTGAGTTCATGACGCTGAGTGAGCCATTAAAATTTACAATTTACACTAAGTCAAACATCTGTAGTCTTTGAGGACATAATTCCCTAACTACCTTAACCATGAGAAGTACTTAGGCTCAGCCCAGAAAATCATTGTGAAGAGTACCAAGGGAACCCCAAAGTAGCTGGCCATTGAGATGAATTGCCAAGCGAAATGGGAAATGCCCCCCACCGATTGACTAGCACTCCTATGAGGAAAAAGCCAAGCACTATCTCCTGGCAGTATTGGTGGCCAAGTAACCACCTAAAGCCAATAGGAAGACATTAAAACTGGGGTCCAAAAATCATCACCATATTTCAACATTTTTTACATACAAATCAGACACGGTTGATCCCCCACGTTCTTCCTCATGCTTAAGAGGTGAACCACCACAGTTCAGGTGATTAAACCAACATCATCGAGACCATTCTCAGTGACCTTCTACACCATCAAAAGGCCACATAGCCTTTGATTCAGACTCAGAATCATACCAATATGAGCCAGAATTGCATACTGCACCATCTAGCCCCTTGAATGGTGCAAACCTAGATCCATTTTTTGGCTTAGTGATTAGCAGTGGACGCATGTCCACACCCCACACCACCACCAACACCTCTGCTGGTGGCCCCAGCATGGTCATGCAAACTGTCATAAGCCAGCTACCACCACCCATACTGACAAGTCAAGTTGTCCCACCAATAACACATGGGGGCACTGTTCCTTCCACTCACACTGTCCCACTTGGCATGCCTGAGGGCAGTAGCCCTTCCACTCACACAATTTCGTTTACCACACTTGGGGGTAGTGGCCCGTCCATAAAGGTACCACAAGTACCCCCAATTATGCAGGTGCATCATGTCCCTACAAACCCCATCACCACTGCCACCCCATCTCATACCAACCTTGGGTCAAACCTTCCTTTCATGGAATGTCTCAACTTGCCTAACTTGGCCCGGTTAACAAATGACCCTATCCGCCATCAAACTTTTTGGCCTCCCATGCCAACCAAACTTCCCTCAGACATTCCCAAGTTTGAAGAGAAGGCAAGGGAGTACCCCCAAAACCACATCATGACATTTCATCTATGGTGCTCATCAAATAGCAATGTAGATGATTCGATTAGGCTCTGACTGTTCTAGCGCAACCTCACAGGTGCTACAACCAAGTGGTACATTGAGCTACCACTAGCCAAGTACTCATATTTCAACTCTTTGGCTTTCATGTTCCTGCAATATTTTCATCTCCCTGTTAGATATGACGAAGGGGTGGAGATCGTGTTATCTTGCTGCCAAAATACTGTAACCCACATAACCGACCATATCCATGAGTGGCGGCGACGCCATAGTTTGTGCAAGATCCAACTTGATGACATGATCTTCCTAGATTGGTTCCTAAAAACCTTGCTCCCACCTATAGCAAAGGGCGTCACATCCGAATGTCCCCACTCTGAAGAGGAGGCCATCTTAAAATCCCAATAGTTTGATCTAATCTATGCATAGTCTGGATACCTTTACACTGCCATTCTAGATGCTCCCCATGCGGGCACTTCCTACCGGGATGCACCGGGGGAATCCCATGCTGTAGATGGCATCATAGGTTCTGTCTCTCACCAACCATAGCACCATATGACACCACCTGCAACACCACCACAACCAAGCAACACCACTAGTGTTTCCTACCAAAACCAAACTCTGGACTATGCAAGAATGATGTCCTAGTCCAGAGCCACAACTTCTTACGCACAACCTGCACCACCACAACAGGCCCAGGCCTTGGATTTTCCAACACAGCAATACACAGGACAAATTCCCACATTTGTGGCACTGGCACCTACTCAAGTCTACTATGCACCATCGGTGCAAGCCGTTCAAGCCCCCTCCCCCGCTCCACCGACTCCATTGGGATAGGTGTTTGCACAACAAAACCGTCCCAAGCAACCAACCCCCAATAGCCAACAAGGGCAAGCTAGAATTAACCGACCCCAGAACCAAGGCAATTATCAACTGCAGGGAGGCTGTCAACAACCAAATCCTCCCAACAATGCCGCAGTGAACCGACCATCCCAAAATCCTCAACGACCAAATGCACCAAGATGCAACACTCTGTTGCATACAAACCAACTGTGCACACTATGTGAGGTCTACATGCACTACACATACGAGTATCACTTCATGGGTCGTGCTAAGCGGGCCATTAGGAATGAGGTTCAACATGCCACCAATAGAACAGACCAACCCCAACCCAACCCAGCACCACAAGGACCTCCTCCTATGGTGCTCCAAAACCCATTACCAGTCCAAGGATTGGTGGCCACTACACCCCCTCCCTAACCCAATCCTAATGCTCTGGGGGCACCTCCCATGGTAGAAATAGGTGTCCATCACCTACTAGCTATGACAACTGAAGAGGTCAATTTACAAACCAGATGAAATGAGTACGGAACCAACATCGAACCCGCTAACACATTAACGACATCTACGTCTAAAAAAACCAATGCACCTCTTTAGTTACCCCCTTTTCCATGCCCCCCCTATGCCGAGTTTCTAATAATACCACGACTAGAGCTGCTATCAGCTACAACATCATGGATTATTTGGCCCAAACACTTACCGCCATGTTCGCTCTTGAGGTACTCAAAAATTTCCCAACGCAATGGAAATCCTTACTAGCCTCCCTTGGTGCCATAGATTCCTTTGACTCCAAGTTGATGACATTCAACACAGAGAATGGAGAACCAAAAATGCCATCAACGATTTACTTCCAAATCCCAGTGTCTATCTGGAATTTGGTCATGCATCGATGCATAGTGGATGAGGGGGCATCCACATGTGTTAACTCCACCCTAGTTTGGCAGAATCTTGGATCCCCAATTCCGCAACCATCCTCTACAACTATGCGGGCTTATGATGGCCATCCCACTAAATCCCAAGGAATCCTTCCCCATTTCCCCATCACATTAGCTAGGAAAACAATACTGATTGACACAAAGGTTGTCAATGCTCAATTGGACTATAACCTTCTCCTCAAAAGAATTTATATGTACAACATGAGAGTCGTAGCATCAACTGTTTTCCATCTCATGATGTTCCCCCACGAAGGGAAAATTGTGACGGTTGACCAACTGACTTATCACGATCCGCAATGGCTAATGACTCCTTCCAAAATTATCCCTACGATCAACACCATTGATCCGCAAGGGATGACTAAACCTGCCAATGTTATCCCTGCGGTCAACACCATGGTTGACAACATACTAGCCTCCCCGTTGTTGAATGTGGGCCCTAGTTTGTTTTTCGATACTGCTATGACGGATTCTTTCCCCTTAGTGTCACCACTGCCAACACCAAATGAGACTACAAACTTCTGCATGCTCTCATCCAGTATTGCTGCACCCAAACAACAACTACAACCGCAACCCCAACTGCAACTGCAACACCGTCTGCAGCCACAACATCATCCGCATCCGTAGCATTACGTGCAGCCACAACCACAACCTCATCCCCAGATGCAACCATCAGGAAGTTATCTGGGCTCCTTTCCAATCCACATAATTCCCTTCCTCTTTCCCCTGCCTGGTGTCATGAGCAAGCTAGTAATGGCCACCTTAAACTTACCCAACTTTACATTCAGAATTCCTGTGTGGTATCTTGATCCACCGGCTCAACCACCAATGCTCCAGGTAGTATTAAACTCTGTGCAACCCATTGCAGTCAAATCTCATCCTCCACCCGGCCCGCAAAAACCAACCACTGCACCACCCCACCCAAAAAGGGCCAAGGGAAAAAATGAAAAATCTATCGCTGAACCTCGACATATCCCACCTTGCACCATCTACGAAGAATAGGGCCATCCAACTCAAAACTTCCCTGAGATTCACATAATCCGTGTGCATTTGGATGCCATGGATACAACGAAAAACCTCCTCGTGGTTGAGCTTCCAAGCGAGCCAATAGTGAGAAACAAGTCATTGAGAACAAACCATGCTTGCGCCCTCTGCAGTTTGTATGGACACTATTCTCACCACTACCAAGACTTGTCCAAGTTCCTATTGGATTTAGCCAACCTTCGTCAACATTCCCTTGAATCTGAAATCACCCTTATCGAAGAAGTTCACCCCCCACCTCCTTCTTCGGACACCATTTCCATTTACATGATGTCCATTTCTAGCGACCCTCTTAGCTCTACCACCAACGATGGTCCATCAGACCTGTCTCTTCTTTTATTCCGCAATGATGAGGAGATACTTGAAGCCTTAACCGCCCCAGAAAACCCATGGGAAAACATGCACCATCACTTGTTCTTCCTCCTCGAATAACTTGTGTCGTAGTTTGACCAGTTTTCCATAGAAACGAAAGATTTCATTCATGGGAAAGTCAACTGGTTCAAAAACCCCATTCCGGCACCAGATGCCTTCGAAGAAGGGAACATGACCAACATCTTACCAACCATTAAAATCAGCATCTCAACTAATCCTGAGGTTGTTGAAGAAATCATGCTGGGGGCATCCTGCTCCACGGACAAAGTCGCTGCCTACAAAGCTCTCTTCCAAGAATTTCATGACATCTTTGTTTGGTCTTACATTGAAATTCCTGGGTTGGATCCATCAATCCTGGAACACCACATTGACACATGGACCGATGTGGCCCCCGTGCACCAAAAGTAACGGCCCATTCATCCTTCCAAAGCGGCTATGGTCAAAGATGAAATAGAGAAGTTGCACACAACCAGCTTCATTTACCCCATTTTGTACACCACTTGGGTTTCAAATCCTGTTCCCATGAATAAAAAACATGGTACCATCCGGGTTTGGACAGAATTCCTTGATCTAAATTGGGTGTGTCCCAAAGATAACCTCCCAACACCCTTCATCTATCAGATTATCGATGCATGCGCCAGACATGAGGTCTTTTCCTTCATGGACAGTTTTTCTGGATATAACCAAATCTAGATCCGGAAACAAGATCGTTACAAGACTGCATTCACAACCCTGTGGGGCACATTCGCCTATCGAGTAATGCCCTTTGATCTAAGGAACGCTGGAGCCACCTTTCAGCATGCCATGACACACTGTTTCCATGAACTCTTCTACATCATGTTGGTCTATCTTGACAACCTCATTTCGCAGTCATAGAAACAAGCACACCACATAGATGACTTGTGGCAAGCCTTTCTATGATGTCTCAAGTACAAAATCCGCTTGAAACCTTTCAAGTGTGTTTTCTATGTCCAAATGGGCCGTCTCCTAGGGTTCATCGTGTCACACAAGGGAATGACCGTTGATTCCCTAAAAGTTGAAACCACTTTCCCTCTAACGTCACCTCTTTAAGTGACGGTAGTTCAGCTTGTAACAGTGTCTTGTCCTTTTTTTTGCAACGTTTTTACCACAAATCAGAGACCCCCATTAGTTTCTAGGTAGAGTCACCCAGGATCTATTTGAGACACCTCTCACACCTCCGGGCTCAAGATTTTGCCCTCTATATTTTAATGAGATCATCACCTCATGTTTAATAAGTAATTTTGAGGCCACTTATGAAGAGTTACCATGGTTCAAATACCACATTGTGATACAAGTGTCTCCAGACCTGTACTTGTGTCACACTTTCCTTCCACCACTCATGTGGGTTCTCGGGCCACTGCCCGTAAGGCACATCATTTTGATTTTTAGAATATAGCTGTCTAATCCATCCACCACACCTTATGCGGATCCTCGTACCATTTTCCAGAGGACAGATTATTTTCTTTGCATGTATTTGGCATATAAATTCCACTGGACTTGCACTGACATCACATATAGTCAAGTCCGTCCACCAAAACTCACACACAACTCTCTTGACCTCTGTCTGAGATCCACCTCGGTTTGCATGCCTCTGTCGCATCGATTCATGTGCCTCCACCACAATCTATCCCATGCATGTATTGGTATATTTAAGAGCCACCTAATCCATCCATACTGCACAAATGACCTTTGGACCACTGTCCACTGTCCCGACATGGGGCACCACCTATGCCACCACAATCGGTTGACCATACCAGAGTTTCTTTTAAGCTCTTTTCTTACTCCTAAAAGAATGAAAAGATTGCTGAGTGCAGTTGCTTCCTTTCCCGCTCGTTAAAGTATAGGAAAGGGCATCTACATCGTCTCGTTTATCTCCTTTTGTAGACTATGTAGACCATCAAATGAAAAGGACCACCTTGGCACATTCAAGCCAAGACTATTCCGCTCTGCATACTTTTATGCTTTCTTGGGAAGAGGGGCCTAACTTTACGAAAAAGATCACCATGGGTTATCGCTACGCTCTTTTCTAGCCTTCTCATCAAGAAAAGATTGCTGAGAAAACTTGGTTTCATTCATGCTCATAAAAGTATCTGAATGATCATCCAGTCAGTATAGGTTTAACCTTTTTCGTCCTGATTGGACTACCAATGGTAAAGAATTCTCTCATCCCCTACAGGATGGGCGAGCTCTCCTATGTATACTTTTATCATTTTTCAGGAATAGGAGACTACCAACAAAAAAAATCCCCCACTGGAGTCTTCTTCATGCTTTTAGACTATCTAAAATTGAAAGCACCATCGAGCATTTACTTTCTCGGGCTCACCAAAAGTCCATGAGATCATACCACAATGGTGTCTCTAAACACCACCCCACAAATAACAGTTTGGCAGCATTCCCACTTTGGGTCGCCTTTGTTCAAAGTACTCTACAATGTGTCTTCCTTGGATCCCATCAATACCAAAAGTTTCTACCTCCCCCAAGTATTTCCCATCTGCAGTGACATTCCCAGTATTACAGCTATGATCCCTTTCCCATGAGTCAGTTTCATTTGCTTCCTAGTCCGCCCTACCGACATACTCTGAACAAAGGAATTTTTAGTCTACTACACTCCCTCTACCCCTATTCTACTCCTTCCCTCCCCCACCCCCCCCAATTCAGTGGGTCAGTGCACAGATTGTCTCACATCTTTCGATTATCTCCCTCATGCTTCTAGTTAAGGAAACACCATTGTCTTGACTAGGGGTAGGTCTCCCTCTGTCGATGACAACGCATGTATTCTAGAGGATAGAACTAGAGGTCCCTGTATCCTAGTTTCATTAACCTCACTGACGAGTTCCTTGGACCACTTGAGAGGATTCCTTAGTGCCTCTCAGGATGGCTGTTTCTCACGTGCTTGAATCTAGCTACATCATCACACCATTGAGATTCGTATAGGGTATTGGTCCATGCAGTATTTGGTCGAAGACCTCGGATGTCACCTCAATCTAGCACATTGATGAGTCTATTTGAGGGACCCCAATAGGCTTATGTCCCTAATGATTTATGGGTTTCTTTGGAGACAATGTTCAGAAGCCCTAATAGTGCTTTTATATAGATTTATGATTGATGCAGCATATTTGTACCACAAAGACTCTGACTTTTGATCAGTGAGTCCATACAGCTATGTACCTTTCCAAGATCCAGCAGGCCATTAGTCATGAAGATATATCATTTCATGAGAATGCCATGGGTCCAATGTAGGATTTCTTCATATCATTATTGTATTCAGCCTCTAATTGAGGCAACCATTATTGTAACAACAGTTGTACATGATCATCTCTTGTATTATAGAGCTTAGATCAAATTATTCATTTGACATCATTATGAGCATGGGGATTCCCGCCTCATCCAAATAAATGTCACACATTATTTTTATCTCACCCATTGATGGGAACCATATTAATACAAAAACCAAAAGCCACCATACCCCAACCAAAGAAGCACCACCTCTTTGCAAGAAAATCCTATGATGTTTGTCGGCCATATGATGAGCTCCTGCCCTCACACATCAGGGGGCAATCTGTTAACCCAAAAAATCCCTCACTCAGCTCTACATGGCCTACACCACCCAAGGACAGCCACACAGGACCCTCATTTAACCCCATTTGACCCCCACACCCTCAAAAAGGCTTAAAAATGTGCAAAAGGGCTTAAAAACCCCTAAACAGAGCCAAAATAGCTCTCATAGGGGCTAAAACTTCCAAAAAGGGGCTAAAACCCTCAAAGGAGCTTAAGACCCCAAAAAGAGCTAAAGATTGAGTGAAAGGGGCTAAAAACCTAAAAAGGGGCTAAAGCCCCAACTAGGGGGTTAAAACCCTACAAGTATTGAGAAAAGGTATAAATAGAGGGGTGGGGGTCACTCTTAAATCATTCCTTTCTTGCATACTGCTATGCTGCCGGAGTGAGTGGCTTGAGACCATTTGCCTCTCAAGCCATTCACTCTCCCTCTCCTCCATCATTCCATTGAGCCATAGCTCCCCCTTCCAAAAGAGGTGCTCTCCCAGCTAGGGCATGGTGGCCCATTCCAACCAGAAGGTATACCTGTGTTGTTTTATGTAGTTTTTGGTAGTTTGTAGTTTTTTTTCTAATAGTATTTCTTTGCAGGTTGCCATTGTTTACTTGCGGGGTTTATTGATTTCCTAATAGTTTTATGCAGGGTCTTGGAGCATAACCCATAACCTTGTGTGCAGAGGGGTTTTATTTCTTTTTGTTTCTGTTCTATTTCAGTCTATTTTTTTTCTTTCTGTTTTCTTTGTATCCACCACCAGGAACCCTACCCTTTCGTCCTATAGACGGAAGGTAGCCATTCGTGCTTTGTAGCAAGGGAGAAATCCCTACTACAGACAAAGCTTGCACAACTATCCAAAATAACAGTTGTTTTGAGGTTTCCCATGCTAGAACTAGAATATTTATAGATGTGAGGGAATTTTAAATAAAAACCAAGATTCATCAGCTGCATTGTTATTATTATTATTATTCAAATTCAACAAAGGAAATGCACAAAATCATGATTTCATTTATTGTATAACATTCCTTTGTTCTCTGTTTCTGTTGTTGGGATTTGGTTGAATATATATTTTGCAACGTTTTGGGTTTCTAGTTTGAAATCAAGTTGTCAATTGAATGTTATAATACCTGCATTCCTCTATGTGCATGAATATCTAGTGAACACTTAGTGGGAAAGTAATAGAAACCAACTTTACAAAGCACATTAAGTGTTGAAAGGCGTGTATACTTGCAAAGAAAGTTTGAGTAAGAGGGGTCCACAACCTTGCTTGTAGCTTGGGTTTTTATGATTAATCAGTTATACTAAGAAATGAGAACTAGACAAAGTTCTCGTTTTTCTCTCTCCTAATTTAAGTAGCTATTTTTACCTTCATTTCAAAAATGGTTGATACGAGTATCACACATTTTCATTTCAAGGAATTTTTTTGGGTCTTTGAATCATCCTTGTCGTAAAATATTATTACTTTCTATTTTCAAGTGTGTTTTTTTAGACATTTATCAAAATAACATACATTTATAAGCAAGTTATATTGAAAAAGATATACATTTCGCAATTTTTTCTTTAAAATAAGACATTTTTATAGGCAAAATAAGACTTGTTTATTGAAATTCTAAGAAATTCTAGAAAATAAAGACATTTTCAATCATTTTCAATGGATTTTCATAGAGTTTTCATATAAAAATGATACTATTTCATGTACTATATTCCAAAATGTTACCATTCACATAAATTCATAAAAAACTATACCATATATTTGTAAATAACATATTAAAAACAATATATAGATTTCGCAATTTTTTCTTTAAAATAAGACATTTTTATAGGCAAAATAAGACTTGTTTATTGAAATTCTAAGAAATTCTAGAAAATAAAGACATTTTCAATCATTTTCAATGGATTTTCATAGAGTTTTCATATAAAAATGATACTATTTCATGTACTATATTCCAAAATGTTACCATTCACATAAATTCATAAAAAACTATACCATATATTTGTAAATAACATATTAAAAACAATATATAGATTTCGCAATTTTTTCTTTAAAATAAGACATTTTTATAGGCAAAATAAGACTTGTTTATTGAAATTCTAAGAAATTCTAGAAAATAAAGACATTTTCAATCATTTTCAATGGATTTTCATAGAGTTTTCATATAAAAATGATACTATTTCATGTACTATATTCCAAAATGTTACCATTCACATAAATTCATAAAAAACTATACCATATATTTGTAAATAACATATTAAAAACAATATATAGAGAAATTTTTATTTCTAAAATAGAGTCTCAAAGTAAAAACAATACTGATATATCTTGTCAAAAAGTTATCAAATTTGACATTTTCTTGAAGACATTAAACTAATCAACAATATCATGCACGCCAAATTCTTCATTGAAATTGGATTTTTCTAGAGTTTGGCTTTCTTGACGTACATCAAATGTCCTCTTCCATTGGGTCTTCTATGCCTCCAAGTATATGTGTTTATAATCTAGTATTTATAGTAGCTAGGTGTTTATAATTAGTATGGGAAGATGTAACTTTATAGGTAATGGAGTCAATTTATGTACCAAAAATAAATAAAAAAACTAGTTATTATTTTATATATATGTTTATCAAATAAAAAAACATAATAAAAAATAATTAAAAAATCAGTACTTGTTAATAAAATAAAATCTAAATCCAAATAAAATGTTATTAAAAAAAATAACATCTCAATAAATAATTGGATGCCTCCGCATGCTTGATAGATCCATGTTTAGGATTTTGAAAGATAGTTATGAAATGGAAGACAATTTGAAAATAATTTTTTATTCATCATACTCATCATAATTTTTTATGAGTTATGTTTTATATTCTTTTTTTTTTAAATTGTTTATTTAGAATTTTAAATTTCCACACTTCCATATAATCAATATCCACAATACACTTCTCTCATCCTCCTTTGTAGATGAGAAAGCATAACCATTAATCCACCTTAAATATCAAATAAAAACACCTATATACATTATTAGGATTATTTATTTTATTTTATTATAATTTATTCATTTTGTACTTCCTTAATATTAATAAAAAAATTAAATACAAAGCAACACCCCATTTTTTTTTTACTTCTGTTTTGCACTCCCTTTCTTATTTGATTAAATACATTGCACGTCCCATTTTTTCCCCTCCTTTTTGCACTCCATTTCTTTTTTTTATTATAAAAAGACACTCCATTTCTTTTTTTTATTATAAAAAGACACTCCATTTCTTTTTTTTTTGAGTAAAAAGACACTTGTATACCTTAAGTAATGCCCAAAGCCTTAATTATAAATTCATCTTACTAAGTGTTATTATTTACATTGATAGGGTGAAATCATGGAACAACAAACTTAATTAACCCTATATATATATATATAATATTTATCAACAGTAATGCAACTATGATCATATAAAAAATGTTTATTTTATGATACTTAAAAGATAATATTACTTTATAAGAAATTAGGGAAATATAGGGACAATTGAGCTATCATTCGGTATGTGATACAAACAATTTAAAATTTTTATCTTCAATAATCCTTATATGTGTCTAGGCACCTCGAATAAGTGTCTCATGGAAAAGGAGAGAAAGTATCTTTAAACAAATCCATTATCTCATTGTACTCCTTATCTCATTGTACACCTTATCCATTATCGAATGAGAAATCTAATAGCTTTAGAAAGTGATTCATTATCTCATTGTACTCCTTAAATTCATTAACTAATATGCAATCAACATATCCTAAAATTCGGAAAGGAAACGAGTTATTTTTATTGTTTATTGTTTATTTCTATTTTTTAATTTTAATTGAGCTTAAATATAATGTTTTTCATAGGTTTAAAATATTATTTGAATATTAAATTTTTTATTTTTAATATGTGAAGAGATTATTAAATAATTTTCAAAATTCAAGTTAAGTTATGATGATGATAATAATGGTGTAGGTTAATATTTACTAAAATTAACTTTGTTTATTAAATTTTAAGAGAAAATATTACTTGAATTGATGTAAAATTTTATTATTATGCTTAAAAAGTTTAGAAATAAATATTCATATAAGTTGCTATAATTTTGAGATACTAGAAAATTATAAATTTTTTTATTGTAATAAAGAATATAAAAATTTGATTTAATGTAATTGTATTCCACAAGAATAATAACAACAACTACTACTACTATTAAAATAAAAAATATTATTTTACAACATGTTTTTTAAATTTTACTATGATAATAAGGAAGGTGAATATATACTATTGCAAGGTGAGAGTCTCCTAAATCAAGCCATATAGATTCACAAGGAATATGACAGCTTAAGTGATGGGCATAGGTGTAGACTCACATGTTGCACCCATTGATAATAGCGAAGAATATGGGTCATCTACATCTTCGTCGAGTCCATAAAATGTAGATTCTAATTGTTGGAGACATTTACCACCATACACACTCATTTTGGTCAATTTGGCCCACTTAAACCACTATCCTAAGTTTTATTGACTTAATTGACATCAGAGGAGCACTAGATGACATCAACATGAGCCATTAAAGGAAATTTGGGGTCTAAAATGGGCCTTATAAGAAAACGTGCCAAGAATAAAGTTTGCGAGTTGGAATTCAAGAAACAATAGAATTTCAATAAAATGAGTCAACCATAATGGTTGAATTGACATATTTGTTATAAAAGAAAACTACTTTTTTTGTTCGTATTTTTGACATGTCTCCCTATCTTTTTACTCAAATTTCGAGCGGGAGAGCTCATTGAATGCGGAGTTTAATTCCACATCCAACGAGTATCCACACTACATACTTTTGACAGACCTCGCTACCCCGAAAACAATAAATACCTGAGAAAACATGCATCATCACATTTTTTCAGGTATTTCTTATTTTTTGGGGTAGCGGGGTTTGTCGAAAGTATGCACGGTGGGTACTCATTGGATACAAAATTAAATTACACATCCAACGAGATATCCCGCTTAGAATTTGAGTAGAAACACAGGGAGATATGTCCAAAATATGAACAAAAAAAGTAGTTTTTTTCATTCTTCCTCCAAAATTAATAACTATTATTTTATTATTTTCCTTACAAGGCCCATTTTAGACCTCAAATTTCCTCTAATGACACCCACGCCCACCTTCAGTCAAGGAGGCTAACTTAGCCTTCTCCTACATTCGGGGAGGCTAACTAGAGCACTTCGGGGATGATCTGAGTGTCATTAATGCCTCATATTGCTAACTGATGGTTACAATCCATTAAATAGAGCAGTGAAGGTGCCTTCCTTCATTAAATGGATTATTTATTGATTATTTAATGAAATGGAGTCAACAAGGGCTCCTCCAACCACTTTTGATGTCCAGTTACACTTCAATTAACCTCATCGGGGTTAATTGGAGTCATTGATGTGCTACCACTTGTTGGTTGGATTGCAGTGACATGTGTCTGACCTACTTACAGTTAGACTCAGTCATTTATTACACTTCGAATTCAATTAAGGCTCAGTTGAGTCAATTAGGGTTTTGATCAGTGGTTAACTTGAGTGTTGACTGTGGCTTACATTTAGTTAAGCTAGACTCACTCATTCAATTCGAATGACCTCCTTGGGAATTCGAATTGCTTTGTCATTCATGCTTGCAGCATGATCACTATATTGTATTACTCATTCTTTATTGATTATATAGAGTAGCTACTCATTTTGTAGCACTATTACACCATTTTCATACCTTATTGTTATTAATCTCTTATGAGACTGATTAATATGGTATCGGAGCTCACAATGGGACGAAGCTCAGACCTCTCAAAAACAAGGTTTTTGATAGATCTTGCATGAAAATTGAGCAATAGCTCAAAATTCCAGCACTACACCAGAAGCAAGGCTTACCACTTAAGACCCCAAGTAAGGAACTTGTTAATCAAGCTTGCTTGATTGAATATGCTGGGTGTGATGAAAGCCTAAAATGTGCAGGCTGTTTAACCTTACATTTCCCTTTTTGTTGTGATTTTTAGGTTTTTAATAGGTGAAAGCATTCGCTCCAGCAGATTCAGATGGCTTCTTCCGTAGATATTTTGACTCCGTTCAATTTCCACTCATGGAAATGAGACATGGAGATCCAACGATGTGCCAGAGGACTCTATAGGGTAGCTATGGACACTGAAGAAGAGCCTTCTTCTATGATAGAAAAAGCTAGATTCTTGAACAAGAAGGATGAATCATTTGGATTCTTGTGCCTCTCTGTTTCCCAGGATCTTCTTTTCCATCTTTCGGGATTGAAGACTCCAAAGGAAATTTGGGACAAATTGGAAACCCTATATGGAAATCAGGATGATTTGAGAGTTTACCAGCTCGAAAATGAATTGAATGACTTTTTCACAAAGTTCAAGAACATTGTCTTACTATTGAAGCAATACAAAGTGGTGAAGGAGGATGATCAGATCATCCTCGCCATACTCTCCAAAATTGGAGCTGATTATTCAATTTTTGTCTCTACATTCCATGTGGGAAAGTTCACAACCCCTAGATGGAAGATGCCTACACTCAATGCCTTCATTGAGTCCCTAACAAGTGAAGATGATAAGCTTGTCCAGATGGGGATCATCAGATCCTCCTGTGATCAAGCCCTCCATGTCTCAGGGCCCAAAGATCTGAAGGGTAAAGGAAAGCAATAGAAGAATCCAAAAACTAAATTCGAAGCTCCTAAGCCTAAATTTGAAAACCAACAGCATGATGAGTCTTCCGGATCAAAGAAGAACAAAGGAAAAGGGAATCATGGAAAGGAAAAAGTCCAGTGTTCATATTGTGGGCAGGCCTTCCACCCTGAACATGCCTACATGATGAAGAATCTTGATGAAGCTACCTCTCTCCTTGAGAGAAATCACATCAATATTCTAGAAATATTTCGGAAGATAGATCAGCAAGATTAGGAACCAAAACATGAAAGAGGTCATGCCCTCATGGCAAGAACTTCGAAGTCCAAAGCACTCTTGATTGATTCTGGAGATTTGAACCACATTAAGGCTGAAAGAGACTCCTTCTAATCTTTGGAGACCAGAAAATACATCCCCATCCACATGGGAGATGACTCCACCATCATTTCAGAAGGAAAAGGTACGGTTGATCTTGAGAATGGCTAATTTTCAAATGTTTTGTATGTATCGTCTCTGGCATCAAATCTCCTTAGTGTCTATTAGATGACACATACAGGAGTGCCTAAGAGAGTATCTTTCATCTTGAATGATTTTGAGATAACATAAATTGCATCCGGGAAACTTGTTGTTAAATGCCTTGCAAACCATCATGCAAAAAACTATGAGTTTTCCCACTTTATGGTAGATGCAAATCCCATTGCACTGCAAACTCATGGAAATGAATTTAGTAGGCTGTGGCATGAGAGGTTTGTCCATATCAATTTAAAATACTTGCAGAAATTATAGAAAAACTCCATGGTTGAAGACTTCTCGGTCATCAAGGCAACCACTGGAATTTGCAAGGGCTATGTGGTTGGAAAGCACCCTGAGCACAAGTTCGATCAGGGGAAGGAAAATTGAGCTACATGCATCTTGGGGCTGATACATTCAGATATTAGGGGTCCAATGCCTATCACATCCATGAATGGATCAATGTATCTTCTGACTTTTATTGATGATTTTTCAAGGTACACATGGGTCTTATTTCTCAAAAAGAAGTTTGAAGTATGTGAAAAAATCACTGAACTCAAGGCCTTGATCGAGAATGCCTCTGGGATTAAGATAAAGATATTGATATTTGATAATGGTGGGGAGTATGTCAGTAATGAGTTGCTACACATATGCTCCCAAAGTAGTATTCAGGTCCAACATTCAATGCCCTACACTCCCCAGCAGAACGGTGTAGCGAAAAGGAAGAATTGGTCTCTCAAGGAGATGACCACCTCTATGTTGGAATCAAAGAAGTTGGTTGAAAATTTGTGGGCTGAAGCCATGCACGCTGCATCATACATTCAAAACAGAGTTCCACAATCATCCATGAAATGTAAGACCTCTTTCGAAGAATACTTCATACACAAGCCAGATATGTCGAACCTATGGATGTTTAGGTCCATTGCATGGGCTTGAATTCCACTTGATAAAAGAAGGGATTTGCAAACACAAAGCATAGAATGTATGTTTAATGGGTATCTTGATGAATCAAAAGGTTTCAAGATGCTATATATCAAAACAAAATATATCATCATCGAAAGGAGTGTCAAGTTCGATGAGCCTCTTCAGGAGGTGGAACTAGTGAAGGTGAAAATTACTGAATTTCCTTCCTATTCCACTGAATATTTGGATGATGAAATTGGGGGTGATGACCCTGATTTGGATCCTCTGATTTCTGATATCAGTGTACAGCAAACATCAGGTGATGAATCAGAACCTGAAGTAAAAAATCATCTTTCCACATGGGCTCGACAGACACTCTCCTCCGCAGGAGATAACATTGGAAATCCAGATGATCCAAGGAGAACCCGGTCTGATTTCCAAAGAACAGGTATTGCACTCTCTTGTCTTGATAATTTTCTATCCGAAACTTGTTATTTGATGACTATTTCAGACCCAAAATCCTACTACCATGCTCAAAAGGATCCGAGATGGTAAGTTGCCATGGATGAAGAGATGAATTCTCTTCACAAAAACACTACTTGGGAGCTAGTTTATCTTCCTCTGGGAAGGAAATTGGTTCAATGCAAGAGGGTGTTTCGGACCAAGGTTGCTGCTGATGGAAGCACTTGAAAATATAAGGAAAATATGGTGGAAAAAGTTTTCTCTCAGGTCCAAGGTGTGGACTACCATGAGACTTTTGCATCGATTGCAAAAATGGACTCCATCTGCCTAGTTTTGGCAATTTCAACATCTAAGCATTGGGAAGTGCGTCATATGGATGTTAAGTTAGCCTTTCTACATGGATATATTCATGAGGATATATACATGAAGCATCCTAAGGGCTACATATTTTATTCATCTTTGGTTTGCAAGCTAAAGAAGTCACTATACAGGTTAAACATTAGAGGAAATTTCAACTCAAAATGGGCCTTTTAACTTTTATTCAAATTCCATGTCATCATGTGTTAGCCAATGAAATTGCTTTAAATTTGAAATACCGTATAGGTCTTAAACACTTTTTAATATAAATTTGGGGGTAGGTATCATAAAAAAAACTACTTTTTTTGTTTGTATTTTGACATATCTCCCTGTGTTTTTACTCAAATTTTGATCAAGAGAGCTTGTTGGATGCGGAATTAAATTACACATCCAACGAGTACCCACTCGGCATAGTTTTGATGCACCCCGCTACCCCAAAAACAAGAAATACCTGAAAAAATGGAATGATGATGTCATCATTCCATTTTTTCAGGTTTTTCTTGTTTTTGGGGTAGCGGGGTGCGTCAAAAGTATGCTGAGTGGGTACTCGTTGGATGCATAATTTAATTCCGCATCCAACGAGCTCTCCCGATCAAAATTTGAGTAAAAACACAGGGAGATATGTCAAAAATACAAACAAAAAAGTAGTTTTTTTCTTTTCTTCCTCCAAAATTAATAAATATTATTTTATTATTTTAACTATTATTTTATTAGTTCATTTTAGGAGGCCCATTTTGAGTTGAAATTTCCTCTAATGATAGGCCCCAAGAGAGTGGTATTCCAAGATGGATGCCTTCCTTCTCTCGTAAAAATTCCAAAGGTGTAGATAAGATCAAAATGTGTATATATAGTAGTATGATGGTAATTTTATTATTATTGTTTTATATGTTGATGAATTACTGATCACAGGTAGCATAGTTGCTTCCATTTCAGCCATCAAAACTGCTCTCCACAATGCATTTGAAATGAGCGATTTGGGGCTCTTAAAACAATTTTTGGGGCTCGAAATTGAGCAACATTCTAATGCGATAATGGTCACTTATTAAAAATACATATAAAACTTGTTAGGAAAGTTTAACATGGCTGAATTTATGCCTGCACTATTCCCTTTCCTTTCAGGGATCAACCTTGAAGAAGGAAAAAGCACACCTCCCATGGACTGCACTATTTATTGATAGCTAATTGGTAGCTTGTTGTACTTGACACATTCTCGACCTGATATATATTATGATATGAATGCTATATCATGATACATGCATTATACCCATGATATTCATTGTAAGGCAGCCAATATGATCCTCCAGTATATTCAGGGAACCAGGACCTACAGCATTCACTATGCTGCAGACTCCGAGCTAGAGTTGGTTGGATACATAGATTTCAATTGGGTGGGTGATTCTATTGATCAGAATTATACTTTAGGATATGTATTCATGATTCATGGTGGCCCCATTTTATGGTCTAGAAAAAAACAGGCTTCCATAGCTTTATCTTCAGCAGAGGCTGAGTATCGAGGAGCAGTGAATGCTTGCATCCAAGCAGTTTGGTTGCAAGGAATTCTTTCAGAGTTTGATCTTGCTAGTACTTTGTTCACTGTCCTCTTTTGTGACAATAAAAGTGCTATTAATATATCCATAGATCCAGTTACCAAGCAGAGGACCAAGCATGTAGAGATACACATGCACTATATCAGAGAGCTAGTGCACAACAGGACCATCATTTTGCAATAATGCCCGACTGATGAGTAGATTGCAGACATCTTCACCAAGAGATTTTCAGAAAATAATTTCACTTACCTCGGTTCACTATTGGGGGTGAGTCCATCAGGGTGATCAGAATACTTTCTGTGTTCAGCTTGAGGGGGGGTTTTTCCCACTGGGTTTTTCCTCTTTTCCTCACTTAGTTTGATTTTGAGCATTGTTTGAGTTTCAGTATTGTACAGGGTTACCTATGGCCTTATTTGGTGGGGCTCTAGAATTTTATGCATTTTATATTTTCTACTCCTCCTGAGTATAGCTTAAGGGGGGGGTTTGGAGACATTTACCACCATAAACACTCATTTTGGTCAATTTGTCCTAGTTAAACAACTATCCTAAGTTTTATTGACTTAATTGACATCAGAGGAGCACTAGATGACATCAACATGAGAACACCCATGCCTACCTTCAGTCAAGGAATCTAACTTAGCCTTCTCCTACATTCGGGGAGGCTAACTGGAGCACTCTGGGGGTGATCTGAGTGTCATTAATGCCCCATATTGCTAACCAATGGTTATAATCAGTTAAACAGAGTAGTGAAGGAGTCTTCCTTCATTAATTGATTATTTATTGATTATTTAATGAACTGGAGTCAACAGGGGTGCCTCCAACCACTTATGATGTTCAGTTACACTTCAGTTAACCTCATCGGGGTTCATTGGTGTCATTGATGCACTACCACTTGTTGGTTGGCTTGCAGTGGCATGTGTCTGAGCTACTTTTAGTTAGACTCACTCATTTATTGCACTCTGACTTCAGTTAGGGCTCAGTTGAGTCAATTAGAGTTTTGATCAGTGGTTAACTTGAGTGTTGACTGTGGCTTACATTTAGTTAAGCTAGACTCAGTCATTCAATTCTAATGACCTCCTTGGGAATTCGAATTGCTTTGTCATTCATGCTTGTAGCATGATCACTGTATTGTATTACTCATTCTTTATTGATAATACAGAGCGACTACTCATTTTGTAGCACTATTACACCATTTTCATGCCTTATTGTTATTAATATCTTATGAGACTGTGTTTTAGTTCCTAGATTACTGTGACAGATTAATATTAATGGGGTGTCAGAATCCATGGATGAATTTGAATAATTTCAAATTAAACATTTTAGATATTTTTTATTAGTATGATGTTTGTAATTGAAACTAGGAAGGATATTTTGATTATTTATATGAATCATTTGTTCTTGTATGGTCTAATATATGATTTCATTATGAATCAGATCATACTCTATTTGATTTTATATGGTTAGAGTGGTGAAATTATTTATGGAATATTTTTGTTTCTTTAATATGTTAGTTTAAAAAAAGTTGTAATTTATCTATTAGAGAAAATATATTTTTCCAATTTAGGGGTTGATTTTAAATTTTTTGTAAACAATAATATGGGATGTTTAGGCTAAGACTCTATTTTTAACCCCCCAAAAAAACCATGTATACTGGTATCAACACTTTTCTATTTTGGGGTGTTTTTGTTTTTTGTTGTTGTTGCAAAAATCATCATTTTTATGCCTAGAATTCTCACTCTTAGTATAAAGTTCTCGTTTCATAGTATAAGTGCTTGATTTATTAAGAATAGTATCAAGAGAAACAATTCACAATTTGGTTCAGAAGTATATATGGCATCAATTACTAGAAATACATGAAGGTTCATTTATTCAGTTGCAACTAGTTGACATCTTTCTTGGATGGAAAATTGTGGATTGTCAACATGCCTTATCTTTCAAAAAGAGGAGACATTGTTTCATGAGTTTTTTTGTCTTGCTATTGGACTAGTTATTTCTAAAATGTTTTTTTGTGTGTGTTTAGTTTTAGACATCGTTTTGCAACAAACTCAGTGACAAAGGATGTCGTTTCAATAAATGTTTATGAGAGGTAACCCAACCTCAAGTATTGATTTGCCATAGGCCATTCACAATATGGAGATTGCAGTTTATTTCCATTGTAATTACTTTTTATCTAATCACAATGTATAAAAGTTATACTATATATTGAATAATTTATTCCATCTGAAGCTCCTTTGGAAAAAATTGAAATTCTAATATCGAAAGTTGGAGCTGATTCTATACTCAACTTCCAAGCACATACAATCGCTAATTTTCTCTATACACAAAAATACCAGTTGATGAAGGTCTTGACATAATCAGGGATAATTTTAGGGGCAAATTTTAGCCCAGTGGGCTATTTTTCCATATTTTTCTCCCAAACAAGTTTCACCATTTTGTATTTTTTGAAGCCCTGTTTCGCCTAATTTTGATGGGGTAAAATGTTTTCACCCTAAAAATCGCTAAATTATTATATAAACGATATAAAATCCTTGGAAATTAAAATATTTTTTGAAAAATATTGCCAATAATTTTATAGTTGGAATTTTAAGAATTGGTAATATTCGCCAACATTTATACACTTTTAAATAAGTATGGTTCCTTAAAATCATCCCTGGACATAATAAGGAAACTCACAAACGATGAAACAACCAACCTGGTAAAGGTGTTCCTACATTCTACCTACTTTAGTTTTCGTGTTGATATCTATGATCAAACTCATGGTGTTTCCATTTTTGTAGATGATGCGAAGCTTTTCAAATGGCTTGGTAATATTTCGGTTCAATTTGGGAGGATTGTATGATGGTAATAACTACACAAAAATATGGAATGTAAGTTCTGACATTATTGCATTTCATGAGTTAATAATTCCTGGGACATGAATCATAAATATTGAAATTATAAATTCTTGGGAGCTAATATTTATACACACAGCAGTTTCAATCTCCATTTCATGATGTAAAAGGAAAACCAATAATACATTTTTTCACATTCAAAATATATTCCAATGGATACACATGTTCCAACACAAATGGAATGGACATAATTCAGTTAGACCAAATTTTATGTCATATATGAAAACATAGAGACATAATATAATGGTATATTTTCTACATTATATGAAACACACTAAAAAGAGAGTAACAAACTTTAAATAAGCATAGGTTGGATAGTTTGACTTTTACCTCATTGTTCAACACACCTCCAACATTTCGAGTGTACATGAACATCTTGAACCATTTTCCCGTCATCGCATGTACAAAGAGACCTAGGGATATTTGACTTGGATATTAGAACAAAGAAGTGAGATAACCTTGATAATTATAATATAAGTAATGAAACCACCCTTGGAGTTGAACAAAGGAGTTGAACCACCAATGAAATTATAGATACGAAGATGCAATAAATGAAAAGCATAGTATTAGAAGCCTCTTTTTCCTAATGAATATGGTAGATAAAATAAATGACATGTGAGAATCAGAAAGAAAAATAATACATAGATGAAAACTCCAACAACTAATATCATTACTCGTATCAAATTTCAATATCCTATTGGAAATATGGCAGTGTAGGTTGTCATTCATGGAAACCAGATGATGACATAGCAATAAGTAGAGTAATGACAGAGCAGATGACAGATGTGATGAGAGTGTTACATGGTAGAGAGATGTCCTAAAAGATGGAGGGATTCACCTTGCCATCTGTTAACAACCTCTAACTAGCAGAGTATCGAAGGAAGCATGGTGAAGATAAATGATGGTTGTTTGAACTTTGGTTAAATATAACAATGTGAATGTATGATAAAAGGGCGCATAAACGATGAAATCAACGCATAATCCAATGGTATAAAATGAGGAGGTGAAGATCGATGGTTCATAATAGATCCTCTTTGTGAAGATGCACATAAGATAAGGGCATGCGGAGATAGTTAACAGGGTGCGAAGATCGATGGTCATGAAACTAGGTCAGCAAAATCTACGGTTGATAAGAAGTCTGCTCCATAAAGTTGCACGTTGTTAAAAACAAAAAGGATCAGTGGAATGTGTACGTGTAAGTTAATCCAACGGCTTGAAAATAAAGTGAAAATTCATCAACAGTCATCATCGGATCTGGAGGATAGAGTTGCACGATGGTTGGAGTAGAAAAGCGGTAGCGGAATTGAAATCGTGGTGCACGTGGCAGCTTGTGGTACATTCCGCAGAGAAAAACGGCTTAAGAAAAACCACTAAAATGAGTCTCCGGAATGGACTTATATATAAAGTGAAGTTGACTTATTTGAAGAATCATTTTTTATTGTACATGCCGGGACAAATGAAAAGGACCGCCCACCACCCCTTCACAGTCAACTTTGGGTATATGCAATTACAGTCACAGGTAAGTCTCAAATACTCGAGCTTTATTCACAGAATTACTTTCGTTTTTCTATTATGGATAAAGAGAAAGGGTTAGAAGGTTTTAACCGAATTCTTGATGAGAGAGAAAAATTCATGGTTGATAGAGATAGAGGAGTATATGACCCATTCCTGCCTGTGGGAAATGTATCTCTTATTAAAGAAATATTGTGGCGATATAATTCTTAGGGAAATGACATTTTAAATGCCTGTAAGTCATTTTTGTATCATTTTTCCATTGATCAGAACCTACACTTTCCTAAATTCACCGAGTGGTGTGCAGTTAATTATTCGTCTTCTGAGAGAGTCATTGTGAGTCATTCCACGTCTAGAATATTGTGTAGAATTGATGCAAAAGCTATCCGTGGATTCGTGAATTTGCCCGATAATTACCCTGATAGTCGTGAGTCTGTAAACAAGTCTGTTTTGGCTGAAGTGTACAGGAGTTGTAAAACTGAAGTTCGATGTAAATTCTTATCTAGCATTCTTTGTGAAGGTCAGTCACTAGAAGGTCTCCTCATTGCCATATTGTATTCACATCTTCAAGGAGGAAGTTCAATTGGTTGTGTCTTTGGTGTGTCAGGTTTTAGGTCTAGATGATGACTGTCATGTTAGTGAAGTTGTCTTGGGTTTCTTATTAAAAATGAGTTCAATTAGTCTTGGGTCTGAGTCCCAGCCGGTCCATGTTTTCAGTTTGGATGAATATCAAGCAGAGGCTATCCATATCCAATTGGTCGAGTTCTCAAAAGTCATATTTTTCAAGTATCAATCATATTTGCTGAACATGTTATTATGTTGGAATGTAACTGAATTGCAGTTCTTGAGTACTATATTCTCTTCATATTTGCCTAAGCAAATCAATATGTTCGAATTTGTAAATTCTATTATGTCAGAAATATATAAGTTGTTGTTTGATGAAGCATTGCCCAGAGTGTTGGAAGAAATGAAAAGTATGATGCAATGGTCATCTGAGGATAGTATTGGAGATTGGTTCTTGTATAAAGACTTTACAATTTTGAGAATATACAGTTTCACTAGAGAGCCTTACAGGCTGCCTGCTTTCCTTACCCCCAGGATCTTTGCATTAGAATACACGAGACAGAGATTACATGCAGAAGAGTAATGTTTCAGGGCTTTCAAAAAATCCTTCAATATCAAATTCCCCCTCAAAGTTGGTTCCTTCATTTTTAAAAACAAGGGTGCCCTGGTGTTTGTAGAGAAATTGTTGGAAAATATGGATTTTCAAAGGGAACAAAGGGTCAATTATCATCCTTATCATATAATTTCTCTAAGAAAACAAGCGAATAAAAAAAAACCATTTGATCACCAGGTTGTTGAGGGTTTGAAGGAAGTAGTCAATTTGTTTTATTTTGTGGAAATTCCAGGATCCAATGAGAATACAAGCAGTGGATCAGTTGCAGTGTCTCAAATGCTAGATAGTTCTAATATTTTGATTAAAAGAACTTTTTTTTGAGATTGAAAGTATGGAAATAGATGAAGATAGTTCACATAAGAAGACCAAAACATCTCAAGATGATAAAATTTCTAGTGAAGTAGTTTCAGATGAGTTGAAAAGAGTAGCTTTGATTCCTAAAACGTCTGTGCATATGAATCAATTTTCTTTTGAAAGTGTAGATAATGCAGAATCAAGTTCAATTTTTAAATCTAAAGAAGAATTCATGACCAGCTATGTAGAAAAGCAGACACAGTCCCTAGAAGAAACCAGAAATCTACTCCCAAGAGTGAGAAGTCTGAATAATCCAAAGACTTCCTTGATTTCCACTCAGGACATAGAGAGAAATACTCTTAAATTAGCTATGGTAAGTAATAAGAAAGTGGCCAAAATGGAAGTGAGATTAGACAAAATCAGTGTACCTGATAAAATACAGTTGCATAAACAAACAAGAGATATTATTTATTCAGATTTATTGCATGCTATGGTGAAAATTAACAAGTTGCAAGTTTTGGTTCACAAATTAGAGGTCCAATTAAAACACGAAAAAGTTGAGAACAAGGCAATTCTATTCAAATAAAGAAATTGCAAGAAGATATCATAATCTCAGGGGATGAAACAGGGAACACCCAAGCCATTAGAATACTTTTAGAAGAAAAAGAGAATGCCCTCCAGGTGCTAAAGAAGAAATTAAAAATCCCGAGTTCAGAACATGTTCAGTCATCAGAGTTGTTAGCATTGTAGGAGGAGAAGGATAAGATTCATCAGGAGATGATGGAGTACAAAGGCAAGACTGTGAAATTGGAATAAGAAAAGGACAAATGGGAAATGGAGCAAAATGAGTTAATAGCACAAATTCCACGGCTGAAAAAAGACCAAAATGATGAAAAAGAGATTATGGAAGAACTAATGAGATAGAATCCTACCGATGAAGATTTGACTATTGTAAATATTGAAAATCCTTTGAATGATTTTTCTGCTAATGATTTATTAGTGCCCATGTCCCAATTCAGTTTGAAGAATGTAGAGATAAGAGAGTTAAAAGAAGAAAATGAGAAAATCAAATCTGAGCTGACCAAAATGGTTGAAAGAAAGAATAAGATATTACAGGATAAAGGTCAATTACAAAAGAAGCTTAATGAATTAAAAGAAAGGAATACAGGAAAGGGTCCTCTCCAGGGAGCTAAACACATAATCTGGGATACATTGTTTGTGGAAATTACTAAGTTCAGACATTATTTGAATTTCATTGATGATCAAAGTACATTGGCTAATTTAGCCAATCAAAGATTGAAATTAGTAAATGAGGCCATGGACAGCTCAAAATGCATTGAATTTCTTAAATTCATTAACTTATAAAAAATTACAAGATATAGGAATCAAAGACAGAGTGGCAATGGTATTGTGGTCAAAAAGGTTTATTCACAAACATTATCTTATGAAGACAGTACAAGATAAAGCTGATGAGATGACCTCGCGTATTAATGATTTCAGGCATGCTTTTAAAGAATTGTTTGAAGATGGCCTTCCTTCTTTCTGGGACGAAGAAGGATGACTTATTTCTCAAGAACATTATCATATCCTGCTAGTGCAAAGCTGTATGGATCACTCTAAGTTTGATGATTTGGTAAACGGGCTGACGGGAAAGGTCATCATGGACAAATTAACAAAAGACTTCGAGATATTGCAGAAATTTCTGATCGTCAGAGGAGGGCTGCCTACTATGTCTTATGAAACCTATATGGATCTAGAAGTGTATATTCGGGAAATGATTGAGTACGATATCCCAAGAGCGGAAAAATGGAGAGCCGCGGAAATATTTGGAAAAACAAAGTATATTCTTCATCCGTGAAAACATATGTTGCGCGCTATGGAGCTGCTTGTTCGAGCCTTGTTGTTACCAAGTTGATTTTAATTAAATGATCTGTTATTAGGATCGAAGAAAGTAGTTTAGTCCTAGTTTTTAGGGATATAGTTACAAAGACTTTGATTAAGCAGATTATTCAGTTATTAAATATTCTTGGGAGAAGAAATCATTTATGTATATATTTGCATTTACTTTATGTAATGGGGGTTGGAACCCATTTGTTGATGAATGTTTTTGAAGACATATAATTTTTGAAATAAAAAATATGAATGCGTGTGGGTTATCAGAGATTCTTGTGCCATTTACATTACACTCTATATTTTCTTTCCTTTGTGATCGTTTTTCTAGTGTTACATTCCATTTTGTTTTTCCTCGTATCTGAAGCGTAGTATTGAATTGTTGGAATTCATAATTGTTATGCTCTGACTATTGTTTCAGATATTTCATAAATGTTTCTACTAAAGTTAATATGGAACTCATATTCCGATGCTCTATATTGATGGACTGTTCATTATTTCTTCCTTTCCACCTAAACTCAATGAATGACTGTAATTAAGTGGTTATCTCGCCTTTGATGAAATCTCATGCATGTGATTTTGTGATATCTTTATGTATATGTGACTCCATTGCCTAATGATTATGTGTATCGTTTCAACCGTCTATATGATTTTCAAGTGTTGATTTTATATCTGGCCTTGTTAAATTTATATCTGAGAGATCCCTCTTTGGAAAGGAAAGCCAGTTTCTTTCTGAAGTGGTTTTTGCTGTTACCTTTGGAATTTACCTTTGCAACCTGGGTACATTCTGAGTGTTAACACCATCCTCTCAACCTACTTGTATCTTGAAGGACAAAGATATTGTTAGTGTGAATAAAAAGATGGGTTATCCTTAGATATGGATTACATTATAAGAAAGCTAAGGAAACCTAAGATGGAAACACAAGAGGCGATAAATCAATGCATGTGTTTTGTTGAGTTGACTGTTAAAGAAGATAGTGTGGCTAGAGGGGAAGCACACTTTAGGGATCAGGAGTTTCCTTCGAGTAATCAATCCGTGTTTATAGACCCATAAAATACCACAACAAAGTTACAGGTTGTATGTGAGCCGATGCGATCATATGAGCTGGTAAAAGAGAATTGTGGGGATTTGTATCCATGTATTTTTATAAGAGAAGCTAATCCTTCTGATGTTTGTCAGGGTCGTCTAGGTGATGATTGGTTTTTGAGTACTGTGGTAGTGTTAACAGAGGCATCACACATATCTAAAGTTATTATAACTCCTCAATACAATGAGGAAGGAGTATATATGGTCCAATTCTGCATTCAGGGAGAATGGGTTCCAGTGGTTGTTGATGACTGGATTCCTTGTGAATCTCATGGGAGGCCAACATTTTCCACTAGTAAGAAGGGTAATGAGTTGTCACACTCTCAATTTTGGAAAAGGAATATGCAAAGCTACAAGGTTCTTATGAAGCACTGGAAGGTGGGATTATTCAAGATCCTCTTTTAGACATCACTGGGGGTGTAGCTGACGAAATAGATATGAGAAGTGTTCGAGTGCACTTTGATCTTGCGAGTCAAAGGTTTTGGTCTCAGTTGTTGCATTTTAAGCAAGAGGACTTTCTTCTTGTATAAGGGAGTCCATTAGTCTCTAATGTTCATGTGTCATCTAGCGGCATTTTCCAAGGACATGCCTACTCACTATTGCAAGTACGTGAGGTAGGTGGTCATAAGCTTGTGTAGATAAGGAATCCTTGGGAAAATAAAGTTGAGTGGAATGCTCCATGGTCAGACTCTTCACCTAAATTGATAGAGAGGATAAAGCACAAATTGAAATACACTCCTATGGAAAAAGATGGGATTTTCTGGACGTCATGGGAATATTTTCAAATAAATTTCAAATCTATATATGTGAGTTAGTTTTATCTTGATTAAATGCGCCATTCTATACATGAAAAATGGCATGAATGCCGTACTGAAGATTGGAAAAAGTGTAGAAAAGAAAAGCCTAAAATTCATGAAGAGAAAAACCTTGCAACCTGGGGTCCAGATGTACCTGATGATTTCGTTCCTGATAAAAGGTTCTTGGTAGAAGTAAATAGAGAAGTTTGTAGGAGGAAACTCATGCAATGTCCGATCATGATACGAGTTCATCATTGGTAGGGGCTAAAGCACTGGTTTACCCAGTACTCATTTTTTTTCTTTGCTCATATTCAAGATGGTTATTACATAAACCCTATCCAACGATGGATAGATAAATCTTGTAGTGGTACATGCCACCTAGCGCATCATCCAGTCCAAAATTGCTGACCATCCTTTCCAGTTTTGGAGAATAACACGATCTGTCCACTAATTTATGAGATTCCACAGTTAAAAATTGCACAGTCTCTCCCACCAAGATGTTGGATTCCTGAAATGCATAGGTAAATGTCGAGTATATTTTTTCTTTGAAGGTTTTGGAACCCTCATGAACTAGTATATGTTTTCTTTGAAGGGTTTCGAACCCTCAGGACACTAGTACAAAATGAGGAATTAGCTACTAGGTGACTAAAAATTCTAGTCACCACAGGTTTTCCAAGTGATTTACTACTAAATATGAGCAATTTTGATTGACTCAACTATAAACGACTAAAATTAACGACTAATTTAGTCACCAGTTAACAAATATGACTAGATAATAAGTGACAGAGTTAAAAATGACTAAAATAAATGACTAATTTAGTCACGGCATAAAAAATGACTAGCTAGAAGAATATGAATTAGTCATTTATGTTAGTCATTTTTAATTGTGTCATGGAAAATTGCAAATTTGGCAATGAAGTGTAATTTTTGTAAGTTGTCTACCTTATATTAGTAATATTAGTGCCATGCATCTCGATCTTCAGAGATCCAACAGAGCAATTGCATGAACTTTTAGCCTTATGGGGTCTTTTATGGTTCGTTAAAAAAATAAAATTCTCTATCTTTCTATTTTTGGCGAATCAAAGGTCATGATAATTGATTGGGCTAGAGGTCTCACCAAGTTGTAGTCACTGAGTTATATATGATTATTGGTTGAAAAGGATTGGGCTCCTAAAGAATTGTTTTCTTTCTTTATCCTTCAGGCACCTGTACAGGGAGTTCAATTCTGACGTGGACCTACTGTGTTGAATACTTAGGCTAAGAGGACTAGATTTACAAGTAATATGTCTGAATCTAAGAAGATGCTTGAAGACACATCTAAGAAGAGTAAATGGAATTGGAATTCAAGCAATTCTAAACATGGTGATGAGATTGGTGTCGGTGGACAGAAATTGAAACTGACAAATATTGGTATTGAGCTTCACGTTGGGTCTCCACTGCCTTCAGAATGGCATCAATGTTTATACCTTTAGGTTTGATCTGTGTTTTTCTTGATTATCTATTGTGTTTTTTTTTCTATTCATGTTTTTTTTCTTTGTTGTGGATGTGGTGGAGATCATGAAATCGCTAGATCATAATTCCCTTACAGTAAAAGAGGAATGCTACACCTGCAGATGCTCTATAATAGGCCATAAGGATCAAATCTATTATTGGATATCCTGTGATTTTCACAAGTTGTAGCCCTGAAAATAGGTCAGACCTGACCAGGTTCATAATAATATTGCTATGTTTACAGATAAAACTTAGGAACTAGCAATTCAAGGGTTGGTAGACCAAAAATGTTGTGAACATGATTTCAGACTAAAGGTTATAATATCTAAGAATTTCCTCGCTTCAAGGTTCAAGGGAGGGACCTAGACTCTTTAATTTCCCTACAGGACCCCTTCCAGAAACACTTACGAGAGGAGTTGTGCAAGTCTTTACCTGCTGTTGCACCTCTTTTTTTGTAGTAAAGTATAATGCTTTCCCAAATACTAAAACTGCGTAATTTGCTTAATATTGTTATATTTGTAAGATTCATGAGTAGCCCCCAGGAATTGTAAGACTCATTGATTAACTTTGGGGATTACAACAATCTCATATAGAAATAAGCCTTCCATTACTCAAAGAATCCAACCTTTTAACGGACGAATTCAGAATATATACAAAAGGAGAAGGAAACTAAATATAGAATTAGAAAGTTAATTCCTAAATTTATGCTAACAATCTGACAACTTCACAAGATATCCTAAATGAGAGTCAACTGCATTCTATCCTATTTCTAACTTAACTCTTCCATTGACAGCAAAGCTAACTCGATTCTTTCCAGAACTAGTTCACTAAATTGATTACCACTAACCTAAACATATGGAGAATATTCAATTAAGGGAAACCCTCTCCCTTTTGTAAAATTTAGAATCTTAATGTTCGAATGGCCACATTGCAATTTAAGAGTGATTCCCCTGCATCATTTATCCTTAGTAAAAGATCTAGAGTAACCTTGGTAAGCAACATTACAACTTTGGGAGAAGAGAGGTCTGTAGTGATTTGCCTCTTGTCGCCAGTGGAAGGTAAAGGGTTTGGATATTCCACAACCTAAAAAAAGGGTGAATACTACTATGACTTTGCACGGGTTGTAAGGAGAAAGTATAGGTTTCCCCCAAGCTTGTCAAAGTAAATATACTAGTGAGTCACTCTTCTCCTGGAATCTCAATATTAAAGGGATGGGTAGGCTTAATGGAGGGTATGGAAAGGCGAATCTCTCCTCAGTGAGTAGGTCCCTAAAAGAGTCTGAGCATACTTAATGTAGGAGAGAAGTCTAGCGGATAAAAAACTCTTTCTGGACTAACTAGAGTTTTGAGTCCCTTAAGTGTGCCATTAACAAATAGTAGACCATCATTTGTCATGGAATTGTTATTTTCCCATTACAGTCTTCAATGCTGGTCATGGCTGCATCAATCAGGAT
>LPNX010077941.1:38266-85069 GCA_001517045.1 Pseudotsuga menziesii | reverse complement strand
AAAATAGTATTGACGTTGTCTAAAAATAGCACCAGTTTGAAATAGAAGACATGGTTCCAAACATAGCATGCATGGCACTTTCTAAAAAGTCATCTAAAAATAGAAAAGCATCTCTAAAAATAGAACTCCCTGCTTACAAAGATAGCATTGAAAACGACAAAGATCAGCATGCATAAAGATCTGATCATGGACAACATGGGGCATTGTACATGCCAATATATTTGCATATGTGGAAATCCCTGCTAGAAATAGAAGTGAAGTTTCATGCAAAACTGGACTTTAGATGGTGTCCCTAGTGTCAATCTGAAGATGTCTAAACTAGAATTTGGCCTGATCTCCAACTTGGAACCAAAGGGTATTCTTATTAATGTATGTTATTGATCATTAACACTAAATATGCATGGGGAAAATTAAGTGCTAACAAGTATATTGAAATCACTTTACATTCGGTAGCTGCCCTCTTGGGAAAGTCTTCTTTGACTTGAAATAGATCAGCATATGGTGCTTAAATGGGATGGTGTTAGGGGCAGTTATCTGCTATGGAAAGTGACAATTTCTTATTTGCTGTTTAAGGATGTTCGTAATTTCGTCTTTTTTTTGAAAGTGTGGAAGTTACTGGTGCCTAACAAGGGAAGGGTTGCACTCACTGGATGCCATTATTTCAAGAGAGCCAAATCTACATAAGTGACTGTTTGAAATGTTCTGAAGTGTTTTTCTTTGAGATGTTGCCCTGAAGTGAATTCTTATGTCGGTTATAGTTTTTAGTCTTCAAGAGAAAAATACAAGTATTTGAATCTTTTTTCTTCAACATTTTAGAAATTATGTGCCATACTGAAAATCTAAATAGAACATGGATTTTTAGGATATCAGAAAATTGTGGTATCTATGCAATGAGATATGGTAGGCGAGTTGAAAAGCATTAATACGTTATCTAGTAATCTTAATATATGATAACAAACACCATTTAATCTTTGAGCACACTTTCTTCTTTATTTGGTCACTACACCAAAACGGCTTTTCATTCTTCTATTGGCTTTTTTTCCTTTAGAAGACTAATATCATGCCAAATTCTAAATTGGATATCAATCTTGCAATGGATATGTTACAAAGTGCATTGTGGTTGTAGGATTCCTTTGAACTAAAATGTCAGTGTGGCTGACTAAGAAAAATTTAAACTTGCACTGCTATTAAGCTGAAGTACATGGTCTCTTTGTTTGTCATAATTTTCTGACATGTAGAAATCTAAAGAACTATGTTGTAACAATTGATAGAATGGCCGTTGACCTATTATAATTTGTGATTTTAATTGTGAATGCTACAAGATTCAAGGGATTATCAACTTTTATCCTGAATCAACTTTATATCCTGAATACAATTCAGTGATACATTTTGATTTCATCATTTTTATGTGAGTTTTGAATTTTCCTATCTGCTTTTACATTTTAATGGCCATGCATGAATTGATCTTGTGCTGTAGACAGGTTTAAGTTTAACTGTCTAAATCTTAAAAAATTTCAAGCATGTTTGCATAATTGGCTTCATATTTCATTACAGTACAAGAAGAGCTTGCTTTGACAGTGCCCTAGTTTTACTCAGATGGCCTAGTTTTACTCAGATGATTGAAATTTTATGCTTATCTGATAATGTCTATAAAATCTGTTGACCCCCCTGGCACAAGAGAATGCAAAGATGCACTACGCAAATGCCTAAATTCAATGATGCTAATGACGTGTCTGGAGGGATTTTGGAGAAGTTCCCAAAGCGACTGAATGCAGTTCCTCCTAGAGTTCTCAATGGTTCATTATCAGGGGTTACTGCTGAGACATATAATGTTGATACACAGTTGTGGAAAAAGCATGTGAAAGGCTACAAAATAATGAACAAATATATTGGGGAGAGTAGATATCGCAATGTTATGGACATGAATGCAGGTCTTGGTGGCTTTGCAGCAGCACTTACATCCGACAAAGTTTGGGTTATGAATGTTGTCCCAACCATTGCAAAAAAGAATACACTTGGTGTGATATATGAAAGAGGCCTTATTGGAATTTATCATGACTGGTATGGTTACCTTTCATTTCTCTTTTAATTTTTGCAAGGCTTTAATTTCTATTATAGAAATATAACCTATAGTTGGAGGACCACAATTCACAACAATATACATGCATAGGTAGAAGACTAGGTTTCCACTCATCCCATTCTGGGAAAATGATTATAGGAACAAACTACATCTAATATGTAATATAACATGTAAAAACTATGGTTTTTGTATCCTTATACCTTTTTAATGGCCCTAGTGAAGCATAGTAGATTGACAGACAAGATGCTCACCCAATTGAAATCATGCCATGTGTCTACTACACGATGTGTCAATAGATTCCATTCTATTTTAAAATGAGAGGATCTCTCCTTGCCATATAACATAAAAATCATGGTTTTCATAAACCGATATGGGTATCTCAAGTATTGTGTAGAATACATCCAATTATTCTTTTCTAAGAAGGCCTTATATTCAGTCCACCAATCTTTCAAATTTTTTACTTGATTGAATTCCTTGGCTTTGTAATCATCCAGAAATGTTTTGTTCAACAGCACTTGAATTTTCTTCAGCTTGAACATTATTTTGAATGAATAGGGTTGTAAATAAGCTATGGAAACCCTACCTTCACTTATTACTGATCTCATTCCAATAATAATGTGTTTGAATATCGATTTGACAACATCGTTATATGGTAGTATTATTGCTTTGGCGGCAATCAAGTAAAGGTTGTGCTTTCTGATATTTCAAAAAACCTCCAAGTCATCATGGTCGTTATGGAAGTCTTCATTGACGAACATTATATACATGTATTTGGGCACTCAAGGTCATCTTGGAATCCAATTAAATGATTTGTATCCGTGAGCAACATTGGATCTGCATCTTTCCAAGCATTGGGACTTTCTTCAACTTCCCATTTTAAGGTAGCTTCCCTATTCCTTGTGCTTTTGACATTTTAAATAATAAATATCCTACAATAAAAAACAAAAAATACAAATATTAAATCTTGTAGACATAATTATGTCAATAGGTGAGTTATGAACATAAATCAAGTCTACCTCAAGTTTCGAGCTAAAACAAATGGATTTTGAGAAACAAGATAGCAGGTGAACAAACTTAGCTTCTCTAGAAAGTTTATAAAGGATAATGGTGAATATTAATTGTGAAATACCTCCCTGAGCTGGTTAAGATTATTAATGACAACTATATATATATGCACGGGTGGCAAAGTTTGGTGATAAGTCCTGTATTTTGTTTTTGCAATGATTTATGGAGTTTGAGGATATGCTCTTATCTGAAATCCTTATGGCATGCTTAGGTGGAAAGTTGGGGTGCATAACTTTTGAAGAGAAATGTTTTGACCATGTCATTTGCACCAAGGGATTCACATGAAGCCCAAGTGTAGTTTTCTTTGGAGCGAGGAGTGCCTGCTGTGATTGGTGTAATGGGTACACAACAGCGTCCTTACCCTTCCCATAGTAGGGATTGAAACGCCAAGATTTGCGAAATCATCCAACGCAGCTCCTTCTTATTTACAATTCTCCATTGCGTAAATGACTATTTTCATAAATATTAATTACTGGTAAGTTGTAATAGTAATAATTATGTAGTTTGTAGATTGATATTTATCATAAATTTGTTTGAATATCATCATTGTCAAGAAATAACAACTTCTTAAAGGGTGCTAGCTCAATGGTAGAGCGCCTGCCTAATTATAGGCAGGAGGTTGGTGGTTCGATTCCTCCGTGCCCTATCATAAATTTGTGACTACAAAAACGACTAAATTCACATATATACGACTATTAATAGCTAATTTCTCATATCTTAGTCGTATTTAGTTTAGTCATTAATATGTTAACATCTAGTAGTTTATTTAGTCGTATATTTGGTCATTAATGGTTGCAATTAGTGACTAAATCAGCGACTAAATCAATGATTAACTCAGTGACTAAATCAATGACTAAATCTGTGACTAAATCAATGACTAAATCATTAACTATCAATGACTAAAACAATGACTAAATCATTGACTATCAATGACTAAATCATTGTCTATCAGTGACCAAATCAATAACTAAATAAGTGACTAAATCAGTGATTACTAAGTCAAGCTATTAATGACTAGTGAAATACGACTAGCTATAAGATAGTGGTAATTTGCTACTATTAGTCACCGACTCAAAAATAGTCGTTTATAGCCTGATTTTAGTCATTTTTTTAGTCATTAATTTCTCATTTTCTACTAGTGGGAAGAAGCTTTTCATAAAAGCTTCACCATTCATTTTTGAATAAAATATTGAAAATTAATATAGTTACTTCAGTATAATTTTCTTTTATTATTGTTTATTAAATTTAATTGGTCAGTTTTTAGATTTCTTGATTAAAATGTTGAAAGAGTTTTTTGAAATGATTTTAATTATATTTTGTAAAGGAATATATGAATTAATATGATAAATAATTCATACTATATAAATAGATATAGTTATTATAATTATATTATATTGATAATTAGTAGTATATAATAATAGATATCTATTGTAATATATATTCATATCAATGCTAAATGTTATGCTATTTTTTAAATAGGATGTAGGTTTTTTAATTAGGATTTAGTAAAATCCCTTGCCATGACTACTATTCAAACCCAAATGATAAAAATACCTATCAAGTAAAATACCAGGCAATGAAGTCATCATAGATATGCCTCACAATGATCACGCTCTCTAGTCTAGGGCATTGGAGCATACTCTTGAAGCACTCATATTGGAAAATCTCAGTATGCTCAGAGCTTGTAGCTGTGGATTCTCATAGAATACAAGGTCCATGATGAGGAGATCAAAGTGTTTTTCAAATGCACTAATTTGGTTATCCCATTCTGTCAAGTTGTGTGCTCCCAAACCATGAATGAGGAGAGATAGTTCCTATCTTCATTTGCTGTGTTTGCTTTGAATAGGGAAAGGGAGAACCAAAAGCATAATTAAGCCCCCTTCTAACAAAGCCAAAAATTTGGCACTAGAAACCTATAATTTTATGTTACAAGGAATTTATGTCATGCCTATATTAACATTGTTTATAGGAGTATAGTTTTCAAAACCCATATTGAATTAGTATAAATTTGGGAGAAACTAAAATGAGTTAAAAATATTTATGTGGAATCACACTTTAAGGGAAGGAATCCAACTCAATGATGATAATCTATTCTAGAAGTCTTAGGACATGTACTAGAACATTGTGATGATAGCTGATTTGGTGTTTCTAGCTGAGCTGTGACACATGGGGTGGTCTACATTTTACTAAATTCTAATGCTGCATATTGATTTAGAGACACCCTCCCTTAAAGGGGTCTCTAAATCCATTTACAGTGTTAGAATTTAGTAAAATGTACAAATTCATTGTCAAATTTTCAATTTTTTCCATTGTCGGAGTGACACAATTAAAAATGACCAAATAAATGACCAATTGTTATATGGTCATTTGTAGTCTACATATCTCGTGATCAAATTTGGTCATTTATCTTGGTCATTGTTAGTTGATTTCTATCTAGTGACCAAAAGTAGTCATTTATCTTGGTCGGTTTTAGTCAACTCACTTAGAATTATCAATTTTGGTCATTTTTCCATTTCAGGAGACTATGGTGACCAAAATGTTTGCTCTCTTGGTCACTAATATCTCATTTTCCACTAGTGAGTGGGTATTGAAGACCCAGGCAGAAAAACCGGCAACTCATCAGTATAATATAATGATAGATCTATGCATGTGATTGCAAATATGAAGTGTAGTGGTCCCCTGGATAGATAATAGTACGATGTCCATGAATACGAATAATAGACATATGTCATACATGGTCATCACCATCTACAATATATATTGAAGAAATATCTTAATACTGAATGAAGACATCTGATGGTAAACTAGAATATAGTCATGAGAACTGATATCTCATAGATATTTACACGATCAAGGAGATAACATATATGAAATTCCACCAAGACCATATATCTTCTACAAAAATCACTGCTAGTACATGTCCCATCATGTGAATAAAGGTGTCGAGGTCAAACATGATGGGACATCGTTTGATTACCGGTCATTGATGTATACCGTTAACAGACACAATATATCCCACCGATAATGGTAATGGGAATCATGGTAAAGAGTGCAATCAAACAAGTGTGAATAGATGTGTTGAGGTTGAACGCTTGAGAGATTCCATTGTTTAGGGGACATTGATGTATTCCCAAATCTGTCGATGGCGAGAGAACCTACCGTTGATGACTAGAAGTCTCAAGGAAATTAATGGACTCTAGATCCCTATTCCCAAATAAATGATCTAAATTAAATGGAATGGAATCCACTTGAAGGAGGGAATTAAGGAATCCCCCATCAACCAAAATGAGGTACACAAAAACGTTGGATAATTTGGAATAAATTAGGGGAACCTGATGTGCACAAACCAGTAACTGTATGCAAGGATAATATAAATGAGGAATGGATGACCCAGGCTTAAAAAATCCTTCGAACAAGAGAATAAAGAAGATGAAGACTCATAGGAAGAATGGACTCAACATGGAAACTGGGACAACTCTACGGCAGAGGAGGCATCAACAGAGGATCCATAGGGACTAGAAGCATAACCAGTTGGTGGAGAAAAATAAAAATAACAAGTACAACTCCTAAATTCATACTAATAACCCAAGCAATGGATGGAATATACAGTTTTTTATTCAAAGGTGACAGAACATGGCAATTTCCAAATAAAAAGTAATATGATTTCCTGTCAGAATTTTTTTTTGTTTGTATTCTTTGTTATTTTTGATATACAAGGAAATCAAAAACATGTTTTTGGTGGTATCATGTATGAACATTGATTATGTGTGCAGATGTGGGTCCGTAATGGCCAGATGGCTTCCCCTGACATCGTCAGAGGGGACGAAGGGATGGGATGATCGGCATATATGTAGAGAAGACACTCCAGAACCTACATGGAAACCTCTTTAGGCTGACACAAAGGATACCTATGGTGCAAGTTGAGGACTTTTTTGAGGATATGCAGAGACATGTATTAGGTGTACCCATTTCGTGGGTTAGACTATTCCAGCTGTTGGACAATGCAGTTGTTTATTATCATGATCATCACTCAATCCCATAGGAATATATGCCTAGATATACTTTTTTTGTCGGTTGTATGTGGCTTGAAGCCTTTTTTTTGTATCATGACATTTTGTATTGTGACACCATTTTGAACTATATTCAGAAATAAAAACTTATAGCGATCAATTTGATGTATTTACATGTGTGTTTAAATGTGTATGGAATGTGTATTCTTCATTATTAATGTGACAAATTCCAATCTAAAACATAATTTGCATATGAATCAGAAACATGATTGTAAATCCTAGGTATATGAATGTCTGTAATGTAGTCAAATTGTCATTCTAACAATCATACCCATAAGAATATTCGTAATAATGTAGGATCCCTAATACGGTACAAGCTGTTAATCTGTGACACAACTAGCTGTGAGTCAAGGAAGATATCAAGAGATCGAATACCATTGGAAATGACATCACATAGTAGTTCAATCACGATGCTTTACTCAACAATATTGTTTGATGATGGCCGAAGACACACACATCCTGGAGACACCACATGACCCTATGGTGAATATATAACCCAAGAATCCAAAGCTAAGTTTTGGGTGTGGCCGATGGCACGATCAGCGAATCCTAAGTATATCGAAGTATCCATCAACATCTTCCACAAAAAAAGGAAGCATGTCAACAAACCAATAACACTACAATGGGACCAAAAATAAAACTATGCAAACCGTACAATAATATACAATATATCATCCTCGAAAAAAGGTTAAACATATTTTTTTTGAGATAGAGCCCATTTTTGGGATCTTCCAAGGAAGTCCCTTCATAATCTTCCATCTCATAGGAACTTTTCTCTATGACATGTTTCAGCACGTAAGGCCCATGCCACATGGGTTTAAACTTACGCACCCCTAACGGTTTGCTAGCTTGTTCATACAAGAGGACCAAGTCACCTTCATTAAATCTAAGGGGACATACATACTTATCATAATGAGACTTAACACGATTCTTATTAATCTCTAGATATGATATGACTTCTCGATGCTTCTCATCGAGGTGCTCTAAGTGGACCAAACTCTCTTCCAATTTAGAAGTTTCCAGTAAAATATCTATGGCTAGTTTAATTGAGGGAATTTCACATTCAATCTGTAAAAACGACTCCACCCCATGTACTACTTGATATGGAGATAACCCAGTGGTAGTCTTAACTGCGGTTTAGTAATCCCCCAAAGCAGGGTAAAGCATAATGTGCAAGTGGATTTTGCTTTGTGTGACAGCTCTTTGAAGAATGCACTTAAGGGATTTATTAACAGCTTCAATGTGGCCATTCGCTTGAGTGTAGTTAGAAGAAGAGTACTCTTGATTATACCCAAGTTTCAAAGCTAACTCATCCATCATCTTTTTTTGAAAGTGTCTGGCTTGGTCAGTGAAAAGGTCTTTCTGGATCCCGAACTGAGTGATAATATGATTGAATACAAAATGAGAAGACATATCACAATCATATTTAATTGTAGGAATAACCTCTTCCCATTTTTTGAAATAGTCCACAACCACTATAATGTGATTGTCCCCCCTAGTCAAAGATGGATTACAATCCATGAAGTCCACACCCCTCTTGGTGAAGGGACCGATGTTGATAATAGGATGTAACGGGGCGAGATGCGAGCACACATTTCATGCAAACACGTGGCAAGGGTGGCAGCTCTTAACCACATTACACAATATTTGAATATTGACGACCATTAATAACCCTCTTTAAGGATTTTTTGGGTTGTAGAAAGCCCATATAAATGACCACTACATGCCACATCATGGAAATCATTCAACATAGTCTTAGCCTCATCATGGGTCAAACACCAACACAAAATGGAATCCACCCCCGATGATATAAGGTGTCACCAATAATAAGGTAATTCTAAGCATTATGTCATAAGTGTTGAAATTCATCCCGTGAGAGGTGAGGAGGAACCCTCAAAGTCTGAAGATATATGACAGTATCACCATACCAAGGGCCCAAAATCAAAATGAGGAAGATATGCTCATCAACAAATGAATCCTCATGGATCTCATCCTCATCCACCCTAGGGAGATTTGACATGAGCTCAACAAAAAATAACGATTTTTTCGACTTTGTTGAAATAAACTTGAGGTCAAATTCTTGCAAAATAACAATCCATTTATGATATTTCCCCACTATCTTTTGTCTAGTCAAGGAAAACTGAAATGGATTGATATGAGCTATGAAAGTAGTCTGACGAAGCAATATATACTGGCTCAAGTGTTGTATTGCATGAATAGTTTCTAAGGCTAACTTCTCGATGAGACTATATCAAATTTATACATCAATGAGACTCTGGGTAAGATAATAGATAATTTTCTATTGGAGCTGATCATCCTCTTGTATCAGAACCATCCCAATCGTCTCTTGAGATGTGACCACATATAATACGAAATTATGACTATAATAAGGTGGAATAAGTATGGGGGCTGATGCCAATGATTTATTAAGTGCATTGAAGGACTCCTAGGATCTATCATCCCATATGAATGAAGTATCCTTCTTCATCAAGCACATAAACCCTTGGTCAAACTAATGAAATTAACTACAAATATCTGTAAGAAGTTGGCCATCCCTTGGAGACTTTGAATATGTCTAAGCATATGTGCTGGAGAAAATCATAGTATTTCCTCAACCTTCAAATTATCATCCCTAATACCCTCCTTGGATATGATAAATCCTACTAACCGACCCACTTTCACACAAAAGATGCACTTTTGAGGATTTAACCGGATTTGACAATGACGAAATATTTCAAAAACCACACACAAATGATCTGGCTGATCCACTCTCAAACGAGAGTGAGTAGCTAAATTGTCGAGATAAACTTCGATAATACGCTTAAGGTTATGGAAAGAAAAGGTCATGGCCCACTGAAAGGTAGATCTGTTGTTTTTAAGGCTAAAAGGAATCTTTCGGTATGTCAATGTACCCCATGGACAAATGAAAGCAGTCTTATGTTGGTCCTCATGTTTAATTTGGATTTCATTATACCCTAAGGAGCCATCCATAAACAATAATACTTCTCTCCTAGCACACTTATCCAAAATCGGGTATATGAATGGTGTGGGGAAATTATCTTTTGGACAAGCCTTATTCAGGTCTCTGAAGTCTGTGCACACATGTATGGTTCCCTACTTCTTATGAACATGAACAGGATTGGATACCCATTAATTTAATGGAATCAAATATATAAATCCAACTTTGACTAACTTTTCTATCTCATCCTTAATAGAAAGCACCTTATAAGGGTTCATCATGTGTAAATGTTGTCGAACAGATTTTGTTAGTTTTTCATCATTCAAGCTAGCATTACGATATTAGGATATTTTAACTGAGAGAATAACAAGAAAAGAAATAAAAAATAAGCACAACACAAGAGACAAGAGACACAGAATTTTCCTCGAGGAAACCATAAAGGAGAAAACCTCGCAACTTCCTCAGAGATAGAATGAACACAAAAGGTAAAACCAAAAAACAGTAAGATGATCTCCTGACAACAGCAGTCTCTCTCTCTCTCACTGAGAGAGATTCTCCTCTCTCACTCATGCACCCCCAATGAGTGAGTGTGAGTGTTGCAAGTGAGATAAATAGAGAGGCTCACTCTCTATTTATATTCTTTCATTCACTTGAGGTGCACTCCAACATGTCGACCTCACTTTTAATTTACTTACTAGAGCTGACATCTCTAGGAGTGTCTAATAACCCTAGTGCCCCACCACTTGTGGGGACTTTTCCTCCTCTGACCAATAGGAGGGTAACACAATGGTGGGGACTATTACCCTGACTTACAATGACTCACCTAGGATCGACTTCACTAGGATAGTCTAATAACCCAAGGGCCCCACAACTATGGGGACTTTAACCCCTGAACAATAGGAGGGTTACCCACAATGACTTTACATGAATTTCTCATTATAGAAACTTCCCGGAATAAACATCAGGGTATGACATGACTCAAATACATCACAATACATCCTGGAATAAATATCGGGTTACAATACATAAGAAATACGGATGAATACATTCTGAAGTTACAATTACATCAACACTCCCTCTTAACTAGGAAGGTATTCTCTTGAAATAATTTATTAGCACAAGTCTTCTTCTCTGTGTCATTTGGGTCATCGTCAGGTCTTCATAATCTTCAAGTCATCTTCATCATTAAGTCATCTTCATTTGGATCTGGATCATCACTTGATCTGGATCATCATCACTGAATTTAGATCATCACTTGATCTGGATCATCATTCACTAGATCTAGATTATCACTCGATTTGGATCATCATCACTGGATCTATATCGTTACTCGATCTGGATCATCACTAGGAATCATCACTAGATCTGGATCATCACTGGGCATCATCAATGGATCTCGATCATTACTCGATCTGGATCATCACTACTGGATCATCATCAATGGATATCGATCATCAATCGATCTGGATCATCACTGGCTATCATCATCACTAGATCTGGATCATCACTGGATTTGGATCATCTTAGGTGCTATCTCATGATTCTTCTTGTCACAGGAAGTTCTACAGAGCTAGCCCTTTTTCATGATTGTTGTAGGCCTAGCCTCCATCTAGGTATTCTTTAGCATATCTCACCTGCTCGTCAGAATCGTCTATCCAGCACTTACATATTACCTACTCGTCAGAAAGGCATGCCCAACACTCACATCTGATCATGTAGGAACCAATCCTATAATCATATCAGAAATTCCCAGCACTTATATCCACCCAGTGAGGGAACACATCCCATTACTGATGGAAGGGCTCTGCACTTACATCCACCTAGTGAGGGAACACATCCCATTACTGATGGAAGGGATCTGCACTTACATCCACCCAGTGAGGGAACACATCCCATTACTGATGGAAGGCCTCTGCACTTACATCCACCCATTGAGGGAACACATCCCATTACTGATGGAAGGGATCTGCACTTACATCCACCTAGTGAGGGAACAGATCCCATTACTAATGGAAGGGCTCTGCACTTACATCCACCCAGTGAGGGAAAACATCTCATTATTGATGGAAGGGCTCTACACTTACATCCACCCAGTGAGGGAACACATCCCATTATTGATGGAAGGGCTCTGCACTTACATCCACCTAGTGAGGGAACACATCCCATTACTGATGGAAGGGCTATGCACTCATATCTAATCATGAGGGAACAAATCCCAGCAATCATATCAGAATGGTCCCCAGTCCTCGACTAAGCTACCTAGTAACTGAACAGGTGCCTCCATTCTCCTAGAGAATGGAAATTGCCCGTACATCTGACCTGCTTGTCGGAATGGCCAACAATCACATCTAACATGGGAGGAACTTAATCCTTTATCCATGACATAATGGTTCAGCCCTTACATCTGATCTAGTGGGAACAAATCCCTCTATCACATCAGATTGGCTTCTCAGTCCTAGAATGAGTTTTCTTGGTAACTGACCAGGTGCCTCCATTCCCAGAATGGTAGTTGCCCTTACATATGTCCTACTCGACAGAATATCCAGCACTCATATTTGACATGGAAGGAACTAATCCTCTCACCATGACAGAATGGCTCAGCCCTTACATCTGACCATGGAAAAAACCAATCCTCTCACCATGTCATAATGGCTATGGGTCTCATCACTTTCTCTTGGAGGAAACCTCAATCTATAGAACACCAAGCTTCTCCCTGAAGTACTCGAACTTCAGCCTAGCCAATGGATTTGTCAATACATCAGTTGTTTGTTCCTCCATCGCAACATACTGGAGCTTCGCTACTCCCCTCTGCACCATATCCCTGATATAGTGATACTTGATCTTAATGTGCTTCGACTTGTCATGGAACACTGGATTCTCTGACAACTTCATACAACTTTTGTTGTCACAATTTATACAAGTAGCATTCAACTGGAGATCAAATATATCAAACAGTAACTTCTGTAGCCATACTACCTCACAACTAGCTGAACAAGCTACGACATAATCTGCTTCAGCTGTACTTAGTGCGACACGGGATTGCTTCCTACTAAACCAAGAGATCACACCTAATCCCATACTAAAGCAGCACCCTGAAGTGCTCTTCCTATCAATGGCACTACCTGCCCAATCTGAATCAACATAACCCTCCAGGTTAATATTTTGATTCGCATTGTACTTGAGCCCAAAATCAACTGTACCCTTCAGGTACCTCAGAATATGCTTTGTAGAAATCAAGTGAACATTTCTCGGAACTGTCAAGAACTAGCTCAAGGTGTTCACAGCAAATAAAATGTTTGGTCTCGTGTTCGTCAGATACATCAATGACCCAATCATCTGACGATACATCGTAGCATCAACCGACTCTGATGAAGCATCACTCAATAGCTTCAGGTTTGATGCCATAGGTGTGGCCATAGCCTTGTAGTCCATCATCCCAAACCTCTTCAGGATCTCTATTGTATACTTCCCTTGTCCAAGGAAGATTCCATCTATACTCTGGCACACCTCCATACCTAGAAAAATAGTGCATTGACACATAACAGGAGCGTCACTAGTCTTCTATCTTCCACCTTGAAGCAAAGGTTGGAATCCTCTTTACTCTCAGTAAATCCTAGAGTCATCAGTAATCTATCCATCCTGTTGTACCATGTCAAACCTCAGGATATTCTGCAGTCACTCCCTATGAAGTGGAGCATCATACTCCCTCTTTCTTCCGTACTCTATGCACTAAGACATTCTGTACTGGAGTGACAAGTAGTATCCATCTAGGATCATTTGATACCAAGATCCTCTATTTTGAACTTTTTCAAAAGTTCTTCTCACATCCATCTGTGAGCTTGTCATCCTTTATCAACCTTGTAGCGAAGGTTAATATATTCATCAAGCTCATCATGTATGTGTTATCCCATGGGTGTCTTCTGAACTTGTACAAGGCCTTCTTTCATTTGCACACATGATTATGCATGTCATGTGACTTCACTTCCAGTGGCTGCAAATGTCTCTTCATAGTCGATGCCATCTTTTCATGCGAATCCTCGTGCTACGAATCTTGCTTTGTATCCCACGATGTTTCCATCTACTGCATGATGGAACTACTAAATTCTCTTCATGTGTTGATACTAGATCCTAGACATCATTCTTCTTGAACTGGTCTTCCCTTTCTTCTTGGTTACTTCTTCATAGTTTGAAGGTTTTGCATCAATGATGTCGTGACATTCGTCATATTATTCTTCATCTTGAACTGTCGTCACTTGTTCTTCGGAACAAGTCTCATCCTTCTTTTATTGTAGGTGATTATGTATGCGATCTTTCCTACAAGTCAAATGCAGTTGTATGGTTAGAAACATTTCATAAGGTATATTCATAATGACAAATTCTTATGCATAACTATATGATCATGCAAATATTTTATCCAATACAACATCCATCCATATCTCACTAAAACTTTCTATATGCATTCCATCTCTACCAGGACAACATTGAGATCGTGCACTAATCCAATATGTCAGCAAAGAGGTTTCATTCTAGATAAGTAGCAATGGAGAGTTTTATAGCACCATAACCTACTTACCCATCACATGCATATTAGTAGTATACTGTCATTAATGCAAACATTCTATCATGCATAATACATCAACTGAATATAAACAAATACATAACAAAAAAATTTCATGAAATGACAATTGAATACTTATCTTTATTTGTTTTGTGGGTAGACTTCCTCTTGAGCCTTCAAATTCATCGTCTTCTTCATACATAATAGCATCATTTCTTATCCAAATGCTAGGATGGATAAGGGGTTCTTCAAGAGTTGAGTCCTTTGTATTCCTCATCGCTTGAGGGATCTTCTTTGGATGGTAAGAGCTTGATCTTTAGTTGCTCCCACCTTCTCTTCTCGAGCTTCTTCTTCTTATGAGTTCTCTTCCCATAGTCTACTGAAAGTAATCACTTCTTTCTGGAACACATTCCTCAAATGAATGAATCCCATGATCTTGGGATGCCATTCAAGGTGGCTATCACCAGTTCTGAATTCTTCACTTCTTCTTTTACTGCTTCAAGTTGTTCTTGATTTGAGACACTCTTATGACTACATGGTCTCTACATTCTGGATCTTCACATTCTTCAATTGGTTTCTTAAGGTAATATTCTGATGTATGTTTTTCCCTTCAAATATCTTGGTCAAGGAATCAAACATCTTCGGTGTCTTTAGGAAAGAAACTTGTGGTACAAGTTGATCCGTGACTGAATCAACCATGATCTTCTTGGCCTTGACCAAGTTCTTCTTGTGTAAGGCTTCTAGCCTCATCTCCCTCTGGAACTGGAACCTTTCTACTCATGTAGGTATCCAATTCATTTTCTTCAGAGAGATCATATACTTCCATGCTTGGAAGTTTTCAACTTCACCAAGCTTATGATCCAGCTGATGTGATATATCACTTTGAAATGAGAACCTCAAATGAAAATAGCAAAGGATTAGATCTTACCGATTTGAGGTGTCTGTCCTGGTTTCGAAGATGGCTGATCTAGGGTTTGTCACAGAAACCCTAATTTTCAAAAATTTGAATATTTCATATCTAATTGGATATACAGATAGATCTCTTCAAATGGAGCAGTCCAATGTACTCCTTTTCTGAAAACAGTGGAGGGAAGCTCTCAGAACAGGAAGCCCTAGTTTTCCAATTTCTTCTGCAGAAATTCCTGTTACTGTTTCTGTGGTATCTCTGAAATTACTTCTCCTCTGTGTCTGAAATTTCATACTGAGGTAACCTCGTATGTTCCTGATCCACCACCATAGGTTTAATCACAATTTGGTTCACCAATTGGGATTTATGATCCTTTTCCAAGGTGCCCTGTTATAGGACTGTTCAGAATAACGAAGTTGTATGGAATTCCACATGTCACTGGTTCATATTCTGATTATAATATTCAGACCATAGAAAGTACATTTTATTCCCTTTTTGGGAAATCTTCAGGAATTCCATTTGGACCTCTGTAGCCCAATATATTGCAATTCGACCCAGGTGTCTTGTTTATGGATGAATTCTAGAAAAGGATGGAACGCTAACTTGGAGGGATCATATCTCCTAGAATATAGCGAATATGGGGCTTCGTTTTGGACACTGTGCACATCAGGATTTTATATTCAGTGTCTACAATTTTTATCTCCTAATCCTTCTCCAATATCGGGATATAGTGAATGTACCAAAAATTAGCCATTTTAGTATTTAGGGTTTTTCTAGCTCGGGGTCAAACTAGGGTCTGAATTTCCTGGAGTTTCAACCAGCCAAAGTTCTTAATCCAGGTCTCTAAAATTCGATTTTGATGAGGAAAACAATCCTATGCTAGGCTCACTCAAAAATTCCTCTTTTGTAAAAATCCCTAATTTCCGTATCGAAAAATGAAAAGGCTTGGAATCGAATTCCGCTTCGACAGAAAGATGCACCCTTCAATGGAGAGTCATCCTAGCATACTTTTGCTGATGGATTGTGGAGAGAGACCCAAAAATTAAGAAGCCCTAGATTCTACAGCTGCACAATGTCTTGTTCTCAGGTTAGCTCTGATACCATGTTAGTTTTTCATCATTCAAGCTAGCATTATGATCCTAGGATCTTTTAGCTGAGAGAATAACAAGCACAAAAATAAAACATAAGCACAACATAAGAGACAAGACACAAAGAATTTTCCTCGGAGAAACCATAAAGGAGAATACCGAGTAACTTCCTCAAATATAGAATAAACACAAAAGGTAAAACCGGAAAATAGTAAGATGATCTCCCGAGAGTAGCAGTCTCTCTCTCTCACACTGAGAGAGCTTCTCCTCTCTCACTCATGTGCCCCCAATGAGTGAGTGTGAGTGTTGCAAGTGATATAAATAGAGAAGCTCACTCTCTATTTATAATCTTTCGTTCACTTGAGGTGCACTCCAACATGTCGACCTCACTTATAAATTACTTACTAGAGCCGACATCTCTAGGAGTGTCTAATATCCCTAGTGCCCCACCACTTGTGGGGACTTTGCGTCCTCTGACCAATAGGACAGTAACACAATGGTGCGGATTATTGCCCCAACTTACAATGACTCACCTAGGGTCGACTTCACTAGGATGTTCTAATAACCCAAGGGCCCCACAACTATGGGGACTTTAACCCTTGACCAATAGGAGGGTTACCCACAATGAATTGACATGACTTTCTCATTATAGAAACTTCCTGGAATAAACATCAGGGTATGACATGACTCAAATACATCACACTACATCCCGGAATAAACATCGGGTTACAATACATAAGAAATATGGATGAATTAATTCTGAAGTTACAATTACATCAATGGATTTATCATAAGGATATGTTTTAATCTCATGTTCAACAATAAGAGGGTTTATTCTGGGCATCTTGTCATATGACCAAGGAAACACGTCACAAAAATCTTTAAAAATATGAGTGTATATCTTAATTTCATCATGAGAACAATTTGCACCAATTTAAACATTTTTTATTTTACGATGGATTCGAGAAATGTTGATAGGAATCATAGGTAATAGATTCTCCATGTATCTTTCAGCATATATACCATGAGTACCTAATGGGTCCACGCGATAACCAACGTTCTCACTAGGGGTTGTCCTAAAGTCATCATGCTCGATCTGATCGAGCTTCAATAGGATGTAAGAGAGATGGTACAACTCCCCCCAAGGTCGTTCAAGACTATTCATGGCCTCAAGAATCATTTCATCTAAAGGAAAAATATCATCAATACAATCATGTGAGTGTAGCGATACAACTGCCCAAGCAGGAAGTGCAAATATATCCTCCTATTTCATATTCTAAGAGGAAGGACCATGGTCTGTAGTGAAATCAAGAATAAATTGATAAGCAACCTCTGCTACAGAAAATGACATCTCCATATTGGTAGGTATAGATTCTTCATCAAAATTGCTCAAAAAAGGGAGAGTCCAATGGTCATCCAAATACATAGTGTGAAATGGGACCAAACTCAACAACAACAAATCACTACAAAGAGTGGAACCAATAGCTAGGATTTGTGCTAAAATATTGAAATATCCCATCAACGACAAATACATTCCAACTACAACATTCTCAGTTGTCATCTGGGAATTATCAATAGTCGGGACTGTGGATCTCGATGATGCAACTGAACTGGACTTATTGTTTGACATTTTCTCGATCGTTAAAATATGATTCTCAAAAGGGAAGTAAATGACATGAAAAACAAAATACACAACTTCTTTCATAGCGTAAATCCAATTTCGTCTCATTAAAAGATTGTAGTCAAGGAGTGCACAAACCACCTCAACCTCGGTCTACACAGTCTTCTCTCTAAGCTAGAATTGAATAGAGGGAAGGATACCACGCGGACAAAAAAGAACGTCCATCAAACATGGTCAACATGGTCATATATTTTGACAACATGGATGAGCCAAGGCCTTTCCAACTAGCCAGAGACATCGCATAGGATGCATCGCCTTCATCGACAACTGAGTGTTTGATTTTTCTATTGAGATACTCCACATGGACCAAAAAGGTCACATGGTAAGGAAATCAATGTTGGACCTCGTAAGTTTCAAGTATAACTACTATGGAAGGGTTAGGATCAACTACCCCAAGAGAAGTCAACAACTCTCTCCTATGTGAAGGAGAAATATGAAGAACTTATAGAGATGAAATCACACAAGGAGTTTGACCCAAGTCCTCAATAAGGGAATAATGGTGGGAAACTCTAGCATTAGGATTGTGCCCCAAGTGCTTTAGGACTCCCTTTGGTACATGAGGTATAGCTTCAGGATTATCAATAGGCAAAGGAATCTCAGGAGTTGCAGGCTCTTTACCCACGGTGGGTTGTGATAGACCATAATATTTCAAGTGAGTCACAACATTAGAAGATGAAATTATGTTGATATAACCAAGGAAACCTTCTACATTTGGTGGGTTTTGATTCCCACCAGAAGTACTTTCGGTGTCCACGTTCCTCGAATCCATATTTTTATTATGAGGTAAAGGGTTACTGAACACAACTGGGCTCTACGTGTTGAACTTCGGGGAATATTTAGTACCAACACACACGTATTTGAGATGGTCTCTCCCACAAAGCTTGCATGGGAATCTAGCCTTCCTCTTAGGTTTCTTGTTCCCCCAAACATTATCTCCATTCATGTCATCATTCTGGTTTTCCTTCTTATTCCCACCCCTTTTATTATTTCTTCCCTTCCTTCTATTCCTTTCAAGTTTCTGGCTACCCTTCTAGTCCGACAAATGTATTAAGATCACATCCATCGAATGGGTGGGATAGGATGAAGCAGTAGCTTTTTCGACCATAGACTCATTAATAGAAAAACTTTGTATTTGATTCACAACCTGGTCTATGACTTTGGTAGTCATGGAGCCAACAATACCGTGAGCATGTGGCTTATTTTTGAACTTAGGTTCAAATTTTGATCATGGAAAATAATGGATAATATCATAAAGGATCCCATACTAAACATAAATCAAGTCCAACTACCGAGCACTAAATATAACCTACTCCTCATTCATTACTATGGATGTCAAAACATCCTTCGCAATATAAGGAAACAAGTATTTGAGGAACCATTGCAACAAAAACTAGGGTGGAATGTTGGCATTAATCAAACTCTTTCGTCTGTGCCACTCTTGAATATGATCAGAGATGTGCGTCGATTTATATTTTTGAAATGTGGACAAGATCTCTCTTCCAGCACCATAAAATACTGGTAGCTGAAACTGGTTAAGAAAGGTAATGGTTAAGTCATTCAACATTCGATATGTTCCCCTCAGAAACTTTATATATCATTTTGTGGAAATTCCCACGAGGGTGATGTTATCACTAAAGTTGAACCTAGAGTACTGAGGTTCAGGATTAGATAAATCTTGAATATAAATCAAACTGATAAAATCAAATCTAGACAAGGGTGGTATGTAATCAAAGTGTTTGGGAAATCAAATAAGACAATAATCATAAAATGCAATGTTCAACAATAGAAGATATTACGAGCATGAATTTACAAATGAATGAATTTGGTTCTGCAACTGGGCATTTAAAGATAATTGCATTTCATCATAAGAATCTTGTAATGGATTAACAATACCATACACAAGATAAAATCATAATAAAATACAATTCAAGAATAAAAGAAAAATAGGCTCATGATCATAATCATTTCAAAGTAACAGTTTTGTATTAAATATGCAAGAGAGTATATGTCTTACAGTTCATAACAAAAACTTGATTGCCATCTATGATTCCAACCCTTTATTATGTCCCAGTTCTCAAATATATACAACTAATTTCAAAAATAAAAAAGGTTTCTAGATCCTTATCTTATGGATCTTGAATAACTAAAAATAGTAAATCCATTTAAAGTGGAACTTAACTCAAAAGTTAAATTAAAACTTAAACTGCCATGTGGACTAAACAGAACAACCTTATCTACTGTCTGTCAATTCTACTGACTTGACACTAATCTAGATATTTCATCAAAGGCTATTAGAAACTTCAGCTAACAAAGTCATATCATGAACAACTTCAGACCTCTTTTGTATCCTGGAGTATTCAGCATCTTTGTTTAGCTCCTTGTTCTGTAATTCTCTATTCTGATCCAAAAATTGCTTATACTGCTCCTATAATGACCTTTTCTTCTTCAGCATGTCCTTAGAAATACTAACCAGCTTCTGATAATCAGCCTCTTTCTCTTCTAAATCCTCTCGCAATCTTTTATTTACAAGCATCAAATTTTCATTCAAATCCTGCAAATACTTATTTTGTTCTTTATAAGACACCCTAAATTTCCTCGTCTGTACCAATTATGGAATAACATCTGCTTCATCTGTATCCACCATGATTTCTTCTTTATGTATAGACTTTAAACTTGAATCAATTTCCTTTTCAACATAATTTTTCTTATTTGTGCAAAATAGTTCAAGAACATGTTTCACCATTCCCTGCAATTCTACAAACTTTTCACCTTCTAAAACCTGCTCTTTATTTATTGGCCAAACCTTATATTTTCTCATTGATTCTTCTATAACAACTAGTTCGTTGTATTCTATAATATTTGGGCCTATTCCAAATTCAACTTTTCTTCTTAATCAAGTTCTAGTGTTTGCACTCGAATCCACAACTTTACCCTTCAAATTTTTGACTGGCTTAACCCTTGTAATGTCTTTTGATTCTACCCCTTTATCACCATTCTTAACAACACATGCTTCTAATAATTCATTGTTTACCTGTGACCATTTCTCTACTAGCCTTTTGTCCTCTGCATCTAAGGTTTATAGCTCTTGCTCTGTTTGATTGTCTGTTGTATCATCTTTACTTCCTTTCTTTTCTCCCTTTTGGCTTCTTTGCATCAAATCCGGATTCAAAGAGAAACTCCTCCCATGTTTTCCCCTTTTTCTTCAAATGAGAAATAATTAATAACTTGATTAAACCTTGATGAAAAGGGAACACATTGTATGTTCCTGATGACTGTGAACCCTTGAAATCATTTTCTGCATACTCTTCAACAAATAATAGGGTGGTTTCAATTTCTTATCTTCGAATGAGATGCATCAGAAAACGTAGATGACACTTCAAAATCCTGTCATAACGGCCTTCGTAGGTTACATAATTCTGTATAATCTCCAGTAGTGTTTTCCACATAGGCTTCAGCTTAGTAACATGTATGCCATTCTTCCAATCCAGTTTTTTGAACCCTGGGAAATTTTTTTTTCTATAATTGGCCTCAAATGATTGCTGTTTGAACCACTTTTATCCCTCAAAAGGTACACCAATATATTATTCTATAATCTCTTCATTCACCATTATCTACAAATCCTCAAACCGAACAACTTCATCATTGTAATTTTTTATGAATGACCTAGTTACCTATTCATTGTGACCCTGCAATCTTTCACGAAATGGAAACCAACTAGCATCACACATTGTCTTCACCGATCTAGGAAATTCATGAAGCCACTGTAAATTATCATGTTCAATTCTGCACAAAAATACTCCAGGTCTCTTGTTTTTGATCTTCTTTCATGAACCTAGAATACACTCCTACGCACAAAACAAACCCCTACTCCCAAAACACAAATTGACATTGAATATGGGAAGCAATTCACAAACCCTATGTGTATGGAAATAGTAATGAACAAATAAACTGTCATTATGATGAAATATGGGATTCAGTATACATTTAATGAAACCATTTCCACCTATGTACAATCCTTGCCATGTTCCTTCATTCCATTATTACATTACCAGGAGCTTTAATTTCTATCATCGTGAATCAAGTCAAACTGGAAGCACAACAATGTTTTCATTTTTTATATATGCTTCCATTTTATAACCAAATTTATATATACACTTAATTTCACAATATCCCTTGCTTTAATACAAATCAATAACCTTTGAAAGTGTTGAGGCCTAGAAAATCGCAGGCAACAACATCAAGGGATTCTCCCTAGTCAACGTTCCCAACTAGCCCATGACTATTTCGTCTAGGGAATCCATCCGGTTTGCAGTCCGGCTACTGTAGGTCAAGTAATAAAATAAAAGGTTTTACTGGTTGCAGCCCGATCCACCATATATATTTTTGTATTTTTGATTTTTAAGTATGATATGCAAGTGCCTACCTAACATGCATATTGATTGAGAATGCAAGGAGTGTTCACAATGTGATGTGCAGGTTCTTACCTTTCGTCTTAAACTCTCTCACATCTAAATCACACACAAATAGAAAACAAATATGAACTAAGCTATCTCCATAGAGCTAGATATTATTTCATGAGTAATGTAATACTGCTCACATGTTATGGAAAATCACAGATAACTGTTTCTAGAACCAAACACATAAGCATGAATAAGATATACATGACAAGATAGCTCATCAACATTTACAACCTCCATTACTCATAATGGAAAATATCACATAATATACTAGAGAACATTAAGGCAAGAACATAGGTTCAGAAAGTTAGAACGTTCTGACAGTTAATGAAACATAGTTGAAAACGAAATAGTTCCCCTAGAACATTGTTCATTTAATCACATTTGAACATTCCACACAGCACCTTCTCCAACAGGGAAAATTTGCGATTTCTTATTGTAAAACGAAGTAGCTCCTCTTACAAAAAATAGTTCACAAGTTTTTCCCAGGAAAAAATCCCTTGTAAACTCTAACTTTCCTATATTTAAAACAAATCAGCCAACCCCTTGGGCTGCCCCAACTGTCTGACCTTTGGGCTCCTAAAAAACGTCTAATATTACCATTTTGTCTTTTCCATGAGTACTCATGATTCGCTTCATGCGTTACATTTTTAGATTTCAACTTATGAGTACTTAACAAACAGGTTCCGCTCGGTAACTGATGGATCTTTCCAAGCCTGGGCTTTTGTCACCATCGATTTTGCCTTGTCTTTTCATTTTTCCTTCTTGAGATCCCGTCGATTTCAGTATGAACTCTGCCTAACATTGCCCAGCCAAATTTCTCCTACTTTCTCTCCCAGCTATGCCTTCTCGCAGTAGTAATCTGAAAAAATCTCTTGAGTCCATCTGCAATTAAACGACATTTACCATTAATTAGGACTGCATCTTTTCAATCAACCTACATCAACAAACTGACTAGTCATCAAAAAATTCCCTGTACTACGTTCTCGTCATGAAAAGCTTAACAAGCACCAAAAACACTGTCGCCCACATAGGGGTTTCAAAACTCACAAAACAACGGGAAGAGAAAGCTTATCAGCGGCGTAAAACATTAAAACATCGGACGGGTAGTCTCACTCACAGCCACAACTGTGGGTCTCAAACAGGAAATGGGCTCCATGAGACTGTTAAGTTCATCAGAGTCGGAAGAGCTAAACCCCAAACTCTGGGAGGAAAATTTCCCAGTCGGCGAGCGGAAAGACATCAACGTCAAAAAAAAAAGTGCGTTACACAGCCGCAAGGGCAGAGGAAAAAAAGACTATAGACTCCCCAGTCCAAAGACATCACGAAGAAAACTAGACAAAGCATCGGTGGGCAGAGTAGTTAGATGGAGGATACCTAGTTCGTTTGGGATCTGCAAGGGAGGAAAATAAACAGACTATAGCCTCCGATCATATAAACAAGTCAAACGATATGACATGACATCGGAGAAGTCAAGATCTTCCTGCAGAATAATCATCGTTCAGCTTCCGCAACGGAGGATCCCTAAGGGAACATGGCTCTGATACTTTGTTTAAATGGCCTTCGAAATAGTGGCTAGTATGAGAAATAAGCTTCCAAGAACAAAGCAAGAAATCACAGCTCAAAGGGAAAAAAACCAAACTCTAAATTCTGCAACCCATATTAGTTTCAAGCATAAGCAATTTTTCGAAAAGAATTAAGAGAGTTGACCTCAAAATAGTCCAAAATCATAGCAAAACAAAAGGAGTTCATGGATCCAAACGATTATAGCCAATGCTAAAAATTAACAAAGGGGGTCCAAAATTTGAAAATTTGGGGAAATAGTTGCAGCTACAACAATTGGCTTCTACCTGGTGGACCTATATCTTTAGATGATTATTTCTTGAGTAACAGACTGTTTAACAACAAACGAACCTGTTGAATTCTTCTAGATATTTGGATTTCTCAAATGGAAAATATATGTACTTTTAATCATTGATGATAGTCCGATTTATGAGAGTGGAAACCAGGATTTTCAAGTCAAGATAACTCTTTTGAGGCCAGGAAGATGAATTTTATTTGTTACCTCTGTCTTCATATAGCTTCCATCTTGGACACCATAGGATTGTAGCATATGGTAAACATAAATATTCATTTGTTCCTCATTCCCATGCCATTTTGCACCTTTTGTGCTTTTGAACTTTTGTCCTTTTCATATGAGTCCTCCTGCATGCCTTTCTTTCTGAATTTTGATTCAGGTTCCTCTATCCATAATGTCCTTTTGTGTGAGAGATGTATTCAATTTTCAGCTCACGGATGGAGAGGAACTTTTGGCAATTTAGTACTTATATGGTTCAATATTTTGCTTTGAGACATAATGCTTTCATAGGAGCTTTCGACTCTTATCTTCCTTTTAGCATTCAATTCTTGGCATAGGATCATTTACATATAATATAATGTTTACCTTGCTTCCTTTCCATGGGCCCTTTGCTGTCACTCCCTAGGACATTTTAAAATGTGAGATGGACGGAGCCTCAAAATAGTATTCCAGACCTTTTGATTCTGGTTTATTTTACAAGGATTAAGTAGGACTTCAATGTGTTCATAGCCATTTGGGAAAACTGCTCAAATAGAAGAAATTATTTTAGATAAACAATAATACACAGTCTTACACCCAAGAACTTTAAGCATCCCAGAATTCTGATGTTCTCCATGCAACCACGAGTTGCCTCCTTTATTGAAATCAATCACAATTCAAACTAAAACAAAACAAAACTACATAAATCAAAGTAAATAGCCAAGTCAAATTATTTATATACAAGATAAAAGGCCAAAACAAAAGATAGGAAAAATAAGGTTTGAGAACTAGACCATTTACTGGTAAGTTCTCTTCCCACCACTATAAATCTTGCAATTTATATGTCGAGGGGCCAAGCTTGGCCGCAATCTGGAAAGGTCCTACCCATAACTGTTGAAATTTTGTGTGTTTTCCTTTCTCATCATGGGGATGATCCCACTTGAGAAACACGTCCCCCACCTCAAATTCTTGTGTACCAGCCTTGTGTTTATCAAACCATCTCTTTCCTATTTCCTTTTGTTGTTTAAAACGCTTTATGGCCTTGGCTCTGGAATCTTCTGCCTTCAAAAGATTGTGTATCCTTATTTGTAAAACTTCATTATTTGATCCTCTGGATTCTTGGGAGATTATGGAAGAGGGTAGCATGATCTTTGGTGGTATAATGGACTCTTTTCCATAGACAAGGGTATATGGGGACACACCTAAAGCAGTCTTGGGGGTGACCCTATTGGCCCACAAAGCATTTGGTAATGCTGAGTGCTAGCTCCTCTGATTTTTTATCACCATCTTTTTTAAGATCCTAATCAGATTCTTGTTCGTAGATTCAGCCAACCCATTTCCCCGAGGATAGTAATTTGCAGAGTAATGTAGTTTAATTCCCTTTTCATGAGCGAATGTAGTTAATTTAATCGAGGAAAAATAAGTAGCATTATAAAAAACTAAAGAAATTGGAACTCCAAACCTGGTCATAATATGATCTTGCAAGAAATCCATAACCGCATCTTCATTTACTTTACGTAGTGGAATGGCTTCAACCCAATGAGTGAAGTAGTCAGTTTCTGTCAGAATATATTTGTGTTGCAGAGAAGAATTTGGATTTATATCTCCAATGATGTCTATCCCCCATTGCTCAAAAGGTTCTGTGATCATAACAGGCTTTAATGGCCCCACCGCTTTAACTCGTCTTCCACCGCACCTTTGGCAGACGTCACACTTTCTGACATGATCGTGTGCATATTTGAACAATGTGGGACAATAGTATCTAGCTCTGAGAATTTTATGAGCTGTAGTATCTCCGGAGAAATGTCCTCCAGAAGGCCCATCATGTAAATCTATCATTATACTTTTTGCATCTTCTTTCTCTAAGCATCGAAGGAGAACTCCATCATAATTTTTTCTGAATAATATTCCTTCAACAATTTGATAGGATGCTGATTTAAGACGTAATGATATTTTTTTATTATAATTCCAGTGCTCCGGTAATAATCCCGTCTGAAGGTAATGAATAAGGTCTTGATACAAGGAATTTGAAGTTGTAAAAAGGGGACATACATCCATCATATGTAACTCAACTTCGTCTTCCCAGTCCTGCTCTTCATTGTCTTTACTTTCAACCATTAGTCTACACAATCCTTGCCCTTTGACTATAGAATATGGTTTGAGTTCGAGATCATACTCCTGTAGGGCTGTTACCCAGTTACCTCTTCTTTCTCCTAACTCGTTCTATACGAGAAGATATCTCATAGCTGGGTGTGGAACGATTACCTTTGTTCGGTTCTTTAGTATGTATGGCTTAAATTGTTTTACTGCTTTGAATACTGCGTATGTTTGTTTATCCACAGTTGGGTAATTCAATTTAGTCCCTTGAAAACCAGTGCTCATAAATGATATGGGGCACTCTTCTCCCCCATCTTCCTTCTGAGTAAGCACAGCTGCTAGTGAATCATCAAATGCAAAACTATACAAAATAAAATCTTTCTCAAAATATGGACTTTTTAGGGAGGGTGCGTGTGCAACAACTGTTTTGATTTTGCTAAACGCGTTCTTCTCTACATCAGTCCATTTGAATTGTACACTTTGTTTCACCATTTGCTGCAAAGGTCTAACAATTTGCGCAAAATCTGGCACAAACCTTCGCACGAAGTTTATTATTCCTATAAATGACTGCATGCCCTTTTTGTTATGGGGTAAGGGAATTCATTTGATGGATTTAATCCTTTCTGGGTCTATGGAGATCCCCTTCTTAGAAACTAAGTGACTCAACAACTTACCTTCTGTAACAGCAAACACGCACTTCCTGGGGTTTAATGAGATACCATATTTTCTGCAGCGTTCAAAAATATGCTTTAGATGGAATGCGTGTTCCTCTCTTTTCTTTGAAAATATTGTGATGTCATCAAGGTACACTACAACACTATGACCAACTAGACCGTGGAAAGGTATGTCCATAGCCCTTTGGAAAGTTGCTCCAGCGTTTATGAGTCCAAAAGGCATGCTTCTGTAAGCGAAAGTTCCCCACCTGGTTCTAAACGTTGTTTTAAGCCTGTCTTACTCAGCTACTAATACTTGATTGTAGCCTGAGAATCCATCTAATAAAGAGAACAGTTCAAAACCCAAAACTATTTACAATATCTGCTCCATAGGTGGGACAGGATAATTATCCTTATCTGAAGCGTTGTTTAAATTTCTGAAATCCACACATAGCCTAATTTATCCGGAATTATTTCTTACCAGAACCAGGTTTGAAACCCGTTACGAGTGTCTCACCTTGAAGATAATCCTAGCATATAATAGTTTCTTGACTTCGCTCTGGATTAAAGGTTCTAATTTTGGATGCATTTTCCTCAAAGGCTGTTGATACGGCTTGATTCCAGATCTGATCGGAATAACATGCTAGATGATATTGGTGTCATACATCTTCAGATCTTCATATGTCCAAGAAAAAACGTCGTTATATCATTTGAAAAGATTGATAAACTTATTCCTTTCATCTAGGGAACAAATTTTTCCCAAACTCACGTACTTGGGATTTGTTTTAGTCCCAAAATTGATTAACTCAAACTGTAGAGATGAGCTATGAGTCTTTGCATTCACTGGTCTTCTAAATTTCTCGTTTAAATCAAACATTCATTCTAAAGTCCTGACTTCTTTAGGAATGAAATTATCGAATCTAAACTCGGCTTGATGTTCTTCATCATCAATAATGGCCCCTTTGAAAGTCTCATCATTTGTCAAGCATTCTATAATTTGCTGATCATCATCGAACACTCGTAGATTGGTTATCATGTCTGGAACTGAAGGCCTAAAAAGTAGTTCAACAGAGGATTGATTATTAGAAGGCACAAACCTTGTAGCTGAGGTGTCTAACAAGTCAACTACGACATTCTTAAGTCTTGGAATCAATACAATGTTAAATGCCTCAAAAGTTTTAAGTAAATCCCATACTTCACTTTGATAAGCTTTTAAATGAGGAGAAATGCAATGTATTTGATTTTGGATTTGCTTTACAATTATTTCAGAGTCCCCAAACACCTTCAGATTTTTTACCTTAAATTCAATTGCTTTCCTTATTCCGTGAACTAAGGCTTCATATTCAGCTATGTTATTTGTACATTAAAATTCTAATCTACATGCAAGAAAATGTTTGTTTTTTGTACATTAAAATTCTAACCTACACAGCCGGCTCTCAACCCTTCTAAAGTTTTAGAACCGTAAAAAAAAGTGTCCAGAAATCGCTATATACTGTGCGGGAATTTACATCTACTTCTAATTCTAAGTCTACTATTTTACAATCGATTTCATCAGCTTGTGAAAACTAAAGGAGATCAGGCTGAGCGTCTAACATGTCATTGGCTTCTTCTACTTGGTAATTTCCTGGTTCTAACTCAATAAAGTAATTTGCCAAAACAAAATCCACCGGTTCATTTTTTTCTTCGAACTGAGTAACATTGTGTTTCATGTGGGGCTCCCTCAAAATTTTAATTTGATTCGGGCTTCTTTTATACGGCACCCACAGATGTGACTAGTCTGAGGAAAAATATTCGTTTAGCTTTGCTAACCAGTCTCTTCTCAGAACAAGCCCATAAGCTTCTGGTATGTCAGCCACCACAATATCAATAAATTGACACACCTTATCATTTGAAGACAAGAGGACTAGAACATGCTCCATTTCCCCAATTACCTTCACATTCGTTCTATCCAGCTGAACAACCCTCCAGGTGGATGGTTTAGGCTGCCCATTTATCTTCTTGCAAACCGATAGGGGCATGACATTAACTAATGCCCCCGAGTCCACTAGGCAATTATGCACGTTGTGGTTGAAAATCTCAAAAGTAAGAAGAAAAGGTGGGTTCTAGTTTTTTAGCTTACCTCCTATACTTGCCTCACCAATTTCTTCTTCTTAGGGTTGATTTCTAGTAGGAAGCCTCTCCTCTCACACCTCAAGTGATTTTAATAGATTTTCTTTCTGCTGCGGCAGATTGCGCATTTCAAATAATGAGATGTTCGCCCTTACTTCTTTTTATCCTCCACAATGTTATAGTCCATCTAATGTTCCGTCAGCTTCAGTTTAGCATTTTTTATTTTTTATTCATTGGGTTTAGCAAACATGTTGGTTGCCTCAGACTTTGACTGGTGATGGCAAATCCTGGAATTTTATTAGTTGAGGAATTGTTCTAAAATTTCTTAACATTATTTTGAAGTCTTTTGATCTTTGGGAGCATAAAACTGTTCTCCTTAAGTAACCCCTGGCTTCTTGTTGCTACATTTGTTCCCAGGATGCTCTTGTTCTTTAGATCCTTTTCTTCGGTGGCATCAAACAAAGAAACACAGTCCCATAAAAACATGGTCTTATCCTCCTGCTTTTCCACTGATGTATTGCCATATTTTGCTTCTTCATCTTTATCTTATGTTAATTTATAATCCAACATCTGATTCATAACCAAAGTCATCGAATTTATCCATTGAGGACAATTCTTTTCAGAATGGGGTTGTTGGTGGAAAGTGCAGAAGTTATCCATTCCTACCTCCGTTAGATTCATAGATGCTGGGCCGTGCGGAGGGGTTTGGGGTTGATTGTTGTCTTCTCTTTTATTGTAATAAGGTTTATAGAACTTATGGGATTCCTTGTCCTTATCCAAATCTATTATTCTGTTGGAAAGATTTTGCATCATCTTAAACATTCCCTCAAAATCACGTGACTGCTCGTCTTTAGGTTTAGTAAATAACAAAGCTTTTCCCCCAACATTTTGTTCTCCTGACCGTTCAGGATAATCCTCAATGCTTTCCTTTTCGGCCTCTACCTTCTCTACTAAGGTAGGTTGGGCCTTCATTTTGGAAAACATGGCCAACTCAGGCCCCAGAGCTGAGGTATAATATTCAATCAAGACCTTGTCTGAGGGTTTGTCAGTTTCAGAAAAAATCTTAAGATAGGACGCAAATCTTTGGGTAAAACTATGCACCTTCTCTTTTCTTTCCTTATTTAAAGAGCATAGTCGTTTCATGAGTGTTGCATGCATCTTTTGGGTTGCATACTTTCTTCTAAAAATCCTTTCAAAGGTATCCCAATCTGGGATAGAGTTTGCAGGAAAACCAAAATACCATGATGCTGCTGTGCCTTTAAGAGTGTGTGGGAACAATATACAAACTACATCTTCATGCTCCCCAGTTCTTAACCCTTCTATTTCCAAATAAAAACTTTGTAAGTGGTCATCAAATAGCATCTTCTCATTTGGATGAAACTTAGGAAGCATCTTCTCAAAGGCTTGAGGAAATTTGTGCAGTGGAGGTGTTAGATTTAAAGGCGAGCTGGATTTCCAAGCAGGTGGAGGGTTAGGTGGGTTGGGTGGTTGATTAGCGTTTATGCCTGCCATGAGTTTGGTAGGAGAGTGAGGTGGTGAATGAATAGGAGTATGCATAGGGGAACCATAAGGAGTATCTACAAGTTCCTATAAGGCTATTTCTACAAGTTCTTCCAAATATTCAATGGCTGCATAAATTCCTATAAGGCTATTTCTACAAGTTCTTCCAAATATTCAACCAACACTGAGTCCTCCAATATAGAACGATCTTTCTTTTTATATTCTCGTTTGTGTAATTCAGGGATAATCGGTAATCCTCCAATATTCTTCAGGTATGCCCTAGTGTGTCTTCTTAGATTATTAACAACTTCGTTATCCACATAATACAAATGTTCTCTACCTTTTCCTTCCGGAATCGGATTATACAACACACTACCTTCTGAACTGTTACCGATGAAATAATCTTGGGAAAACAGGTTTCCTCAGCCAGCCATGCACTGGAGGCCCTCCTTCTAGCACCACAAAACTGTTGAGGCCTGGAAAATAGCAGGCAACAACCGCAAGGGAATCTCCCCAGTAAACGTCCCAACTAGCCCGTGACTATTTGGTGTAAGGAATTCGTCTGGTTTGCGGTTCGGCTATCATAGTTCAAGTAACAAAATAAAAGGTTTTACCGGCTGCGGCCCGGTCCACCTTATATATTTTCATATTTTTTATTTTTAAGTATGATATGCAAGTGCCTACCTAACATGAAAATTGATTGAGAATGCAAGGAGTGTTCACAATGTGATGTGCAGGTTCTTACCTCTCGTCTTAAACTTTCTCACATCTAAATCACACACAACTAGAAAACAAATACTAACTAATCTATCCCTAGAGAGCTAGATATTATTTCATGAGTAATGTAATACTCCTCACATGTTACGGCAAATCACAGATAACTATTCCTAGAACTAAACACATAAGCATGAATAAGATATACACGACAAGATAGCTCATCAACAGTTAGAACCTCCATTACTCATAATGGAAAATATCACATAATATACTAGATAACATTCAGGAAAGAACATAGGTTCAGAAAGTTAGAACATTCTCACAGTTAATGAAACACAGTCGAAAATGAAATAGTTCCCCTTCAACATTGTTCATTTGATCACATTTGAACATTCCACACAGCACCTTCTCCAACAGGGAAAATTTGCTATTTCTTATTGTAAAACAAATAGTTCCTCTTACAAACAATAGTTCACAAGTTTTTCCTAGGGAAAAAGCCCTTGTAAAATCTAACTTTCCTATATTTAAAACAAATCAGCCAACTCCTTGGGCTGCGCCAACCGTCTGACCTTTGGGATCCTCAAAACTGTCTAATATTACCATTTTGTATTTTCCGTGAGTACTCATGATTCGCTTCATGCGTTACATTTTTAGATTTCAACTTATGAGTACTTAACAAATGGGTTCTGCTCGGTAACTGATGGATCTTTCCAAGCCTAGGCTTTTGTCACCATCGATTTTGCCTTGTCTTTTCATTTTTCCTTCTTGAGATCCTATTGATTTCAGTATGAACTCTTCCTAACACTGCCGAGCCAACTTTCTGCTACTTTATCTCCCAGCTATGCCTTCTCATAGTAGTAATCTGAAAAAATATCTTGAGTCTGTCTGCAATTAAATGACATTTACCATTAATTAGGACTGCATATTTTCAATCAAAGTACATCAACAAACTGACTAGTCATCAAAAGAGGCCCTGTATTGTGTTCTCGTCATGAAAACCATAACAAGCACCAAAAACACTGTCGCCCACATAGGGGTTTAAAAACTCACAAAACGATGGGAAGAGAAAGCTTATCGGCGGCCTAAAACATTAAAACATCGGCCAGGTAGTCTCACTCACAGCCGCAACAGCGGGTCTCAAACAGGCAATGGGATCCGTGAGACCGTTAAGTTTATCGAAGTCGGAAGAGCTAAACCCCAAACTCTGGGCGGAAAAGTTCCCAGTAAGCGAGCGGAAATACATCAACATCGAAAAAAAAAGGTGCGTTACATAGTCGCAAGGGCGGAGGAAGAAAAGACTACAGAACCCACAGTCCAAAGACATCATGGAAAAAACCTGAAAAAGCATCAGGGGGAGGAGCAGTTAGATGGCGGATACCTAGTTCGCTTGGGAGCCGCAAGGGTAGAAATTAAATAGACTACAGCCTCCGATCATATAAAAAAGTCAAACGATATGACGCGACATTGGAGAAGTCAAGATCCTCCTGCAGAATAATCATCGTTTAGCTTTTGCAACCGAGGATCCCTAAGGGAACATGGCTCTGATACTTTCTTTAAATGGCCTTCGAAACAGTGGCTAGAATGAGAATAAAGCTTCCGAGAACAAAGCAAGAAATCACAGCTCAAAGGGCAAAAAAACAAACTCTAACTTCCGCAACCCACAACAATTTCAAACATAAGCAATTTTCGGAAAAGCATGAAGAGAGTTGACCTCAAAATAGTCCAAAATCATAGCAAAACAAAAGGTGTTCATGGATCCAAACAGTTCTAGGCAATGCTAAAAATTAACAAAGGGGGTCCAAAATTTGAAAATTTGGGGAAACAGTTGTAGTTGCCAATTGGCTTCTACCTGGTGGACCTAGATCTCTGAACGATTATTTCTTGAGTAATATATTGTTTAACAACAAACGAACCTGTTGAATTCTTCCATATATTTGGATTTCTCAAATGGAAAATATATGTACTTTTAATCATTGATGATAGTCCTATTTACGAGAGTGGAAACTAGGATTTTCAAGTCAAGATAACTATTTTGAGGCCAGGAAGATGAATTTAATTTGTTACCTCTGTCTTCAGGTAGCTTCCATCTTGGACACCATAGGATTGTAGCATATGGTAAACATAAATATTCATTTGTTACTCATTCCCATGCCATTTTTCACCTTTTGTGATTTTGAACTTTTGTCTTTTTCATATGAGTCCTCCTGCATGCCTTTCTTTCTGAATTTTGATTTAGGTTCCTCTATCCATAATGTCCTTTTGTGTGAGAGATGTATTCAATTTTCAGCTCACAAACGGAGAGGAACTTTTGGCAATTTAGTACTTATATGGTTTAGTATTTTTCTTTGAGACATAATGCTTTCATAGGAGCTTTCGACTCTTATCTGCCTTTTGGCATTCAATTCTTAGCATAGGATCATTTACATATAATATAATGTTTTCCTTGATTCTTTTCCATGGGCCCTTTGCTGTCACTGCCTAGGACATTTTAAAATGTGAGATGGATGTAGCCTCAAAATAGTATTCCAGACCTTTTGATTCTGGTTTATTTTACAAGGATTATGCAGGACTTCAATGTGTTCATAGCCATTTGGGAAAACTGCTCAAATAGAAGAAATTATTTCAGATAAACAATAATACACAGTCTTACACCCAAGAACTTTAATCATCCCAGAATTGTGATGTTCTCCATGCAACCACGAGTTTCCTCCTTTATTGAAATCAATCACAATTCAAACTAAAACAAAACAAAACTACATAAATCAAAGTAAACAGCCAAGTCAAATTATTTATATACAAGATAAAAGGCCAAAACAAAAGTCAGGAAAAATAAGGTTTGAGAACTAGACCATTTACTGGTAAGTTCTCTTCCCACCACTGTAAATCTTGCAATTTATATGTCAAGGGGCCAAGCTTGGACGCAATCTAAAAAGGTCCTACCCATAACTATTGAAATTTTGTGTGTTTTCCTTTCTCATCATGGGGATGATCCCACTTGAGAACCAAGTCCCCCACCTCAAATTCTTGTGTACTAGCCTTGTGTTTATCAAACCATCTCTTTACTATTTCCTGTTGTTGTTTAAAACACTCTATTGCCTTGGCTCTAGACTCTTCTGCCTTCAAAATATTGTGTATCCTTATTTGCAAAACTTCATTATTTGATCCTCTATATTCTTGGGCGATTATGGAAGAGGGTAGCATGATGTTTGGGGGTAGAATGGCCTCTTTTCCATAGACAAGGGTATATGGGGACACACCTAAAGCAATATTGGAGGTGACCCTATCGGCCCACAAAGCATTTGGTAATGCTGAGTGCCAGCTCCTCTGATTTTCTATCACCATCTTTTTTAAGATCCTAATCAGATTCTTGTTCGTAGATTCAGCCAACCCATTTCCCCGAGGATAGTAATTTGTAGAGTAATGTAGTTTAATTACATTTTCATGAGCGAATGCAGTTAATTTAATCGAGGAAAAATAAGTAGCATTATCAAAAACTAATGAAATTGGAACTCCAAACCTGGTCATAATATGATCTTGCAGGAAATCCATAACCGCATCTTCATTTACTTTACGTAGTGGAATGGCTTCAACCCAACGAGTGAAGTAGTTGGTTGCTGTCAGAGTATATTTGTGTTGTAGAGAATAATTTGGCTTTATCTCTCCAATGATGTCTATCCCCCATTGTTCAAAAGGTTCTGTGATCATAACAGGCTTTAATGGTTCTGCCGCTTTAACTCGTCTTCCACCACACCTTAGGAAGAAGTCGCACTTTCTGACATGAGTGTGTGCATATTTGAACAGTGTGGGCCAATGGTATCCAGCTCTAAGAATTTTATGAGCTGTAGTATCTCCGGAGAAATGTCCTCCGGAAGGCCCATCATGTAAATCTATCATTACTATTTTTGCATCTTCTTTCTCTAAGCATCAAAGGAGAAGTCCATCATAATTGTTTCTGAATAATATTCCTTCAACAATTTGGTAGGATGATGATTTAAAATGTAATGCTCTTGTTTTCTTATAATTCCAGTGCTCCGGTAATAATCCCGTTTGAAGGTAATGAATAAGGTCTTGATACCAGGAATCCGGAGTTGTAAAAAGGGGACATACATCCATCTTATGTAACTCAACTTCATCTTCCGAGTCCTGCTCTTCATTGTCTTTACTTTCAGCCATCTATATGCACAATCCTTGCCCTTTGACTATAGAAGCTGGTTTGAATTCGAGATCATACTCCTATAGGGCTGTTACCTAGTTACCTCTTCTTTCTCCTAACTCCTTTTGTACGAAAAGAGATCTCACAGCTGGGTGTGGAACAATTACCTTTGTTCGGTTCTTTAGTATGTATGGCCTAAATTGTTTTACTGCTTTGAATACTGCGTATGCTTGTTTATCCACAGCTGGGAAATTCAATTCGGCCCCTTGCAAACCGGTGCTCATAAATTATATGGGGCACTCTTCTCCCCCATCTTCCTTCTGAGTAAGCACAGCTGCTAGTGAATCATCAGATGCAAAAGTATACAAAATAAAATCTTTCTCAAAATATGGACTTTTGAGGGAGGGTGCGCGTCCAACAAGTGTTTTGATTTTGCGAAACACATTCTTCTCTACATCAGTCCATTTGAATTGTACACTTTGTTTCACCATCTGTTGCAAAGGTCTAACAATTTGCACGAAATCTGGCACAAACCTTCGCACGAAGTTTATTATTCCCATAAATGACTGCATGCCCTTTTTGGTATGGGGTAAGGGAATTTTTTAGATGGATTTAATCCTTTCTGGGTCTATGGATATTCCCTTCTTAGAAACTACATGGCCCAACAACGTACCTTTGGTAACAATAAACACGCACTTCCTGGGGTTTAGTGAGATACCATATTTTCTGCAGCGTTCAAAAATATTCTTTAGATGGAATGCGTGTTCCTCTCATTTCTTTGAAAATATTGTGATGTCATGAAGGTATACTACAACACTACGACCAACCAGACCGTAGAAAGCTATGTCCATAGCCCTTTGGAAAGTTTCTCCAGCGCTTATGAGTCCAAAAGGCATTCTTTTGTAAGCGAAATTTCCCCACCTGGTTCTAAACGTTGTTTTAAGCTTGTATTCCTCAGCTACTAATACTTGATTGTAGCTTGAGAATCCATCTAATAAAGAGAACAGTTCAGAACCCAAAACTATTTGGAATATCTGCTCCATAGGTGGGACAGGATAATTATCCTTATCTGAAGCACTGTTTAAATTTCTGAAATCCACGGATAGCCTGATTTCTCCAGACTTCTTTCTTACCGGAACCAGGTTTGAAACCCATTCCGAGTGTCTCACCTTGAAGATAATCCTAGCATCTAATAGTTTCTTGACTTCGCTCTGGATTAAAGGTTCTAATTTTGGATGCATTTTCCTCAAAGGCTGCTTATACGGCTTGATTCCAGATCCAATGGGAATAACATGCTGGATAATGTTGGTGTCATACGTCTTCAGATCTTCATATGTCCAAGCAAAAACGTCCTTATATCGTTTGAAAATATTGATAAACTTATTCCTTTCATCTAGGGAACAACATTTTCCCAAACTCACGTACTTGGGCTCTGTTTCAGTCCCCAAATTGATTAACTCGAACTGTAGAGACGAGCTATGAGTCTTCGCATTCGTTGGTCTTCTAAATTTATCGTTTAAATCAAACATTTGTTCTAAATTCTTGACTCCTTTAGGAATGAAGTTATCAAATCTAAACTCGGCTTGATGTTCTTCATCATCAATAATGGCCCCTTTGAAAGTCTCGTCATTTGTCAAGCATTCTATAATCTACTGATCATCATTGAACACTCATAGATTGGTTATCATGTCTGGAACTGAAGGCCTAAAAAGTAGTTCAACAAAGAATTGATTATTAGAAGGCACAAGCCTTGCAGCTGAGGTGGTTAACAAGTCAACTACGACATTCTTAAGTCTTGGAATCGATACAATGTTAAATTCCTCAAAATTTTTAAGTAAATCCCATACTTCACTTTGATAAGCTTTTAAATGAGGATAAATGCAATGTATTTGATTTCGGATTTGCTTTACAATTATTTCAGAGTCCCCAAACACCTTCGGATTTTTTACCTTAAATTCAATTGCTTTCCTTATTCCCTAAACTAAGGCTTCATATTAAGCTGTGTTATTTGTACATTCAAATTCTAACCTACATGCAAGAAAATGTTTTTTTTTTTAGGGTTGATCAAGACACAGCCGGATCCTGACCCTTCTAAAGTTTTAGAACCGTAAAAAAAAAGTGTCCAGAAATCGCTAACTACTGTGCGGGAATTTACATCTACTTCTACTGCTAAGTCTACTATTTTACAATTGATTTCATTAACCTGTGAAAACCGAAGGAGATCAGGCTGAGATTCTGATACGTCGCTGGCTTCTTCTGCTTGGTAATTTCCTGGTTTGAACTCAATAAAGTAATTTCCCAAAATAGAATCCACTGGTTCATTTTTTTCTTCGAACTGAGTAACATTGTGTTTCATGTGGGGCTCCCTCAAAATTGTAATTTGATTCAGGCTTCCTTTATACAACAGCCACATATGTGACTAGTCCAATGCAAAATATCCATTTAGATTTGCCGACCAGTCTCTGCTCAGAGCAAGCCCATAAGCTTCTGGTATGTCAGCCACCACAATATCAATAAATTGATACACCTTATCATTTGAAGACAAGTGGACTAGAACATCCTCCATTTCCCGAATTACCTTCACATTCATTCTATCCAACTAAACAACCCTCCAGGTGGATGGTTTAGGCTTCCCATTTATCTTCTTGTAGACTGACAGTGGCATGACGTTAACTGATGCCCCTGAGTCCACTAGAAAATTATGCACGTTGTGGTTGAAAATCTCAAAAGTAAGAAGAAAAGGTGGGTTCTAGTTTTTTAGCTTACCTCCTATACTTGCCTCACCAATTTCTTCTTCTTGGGGTTTATTTCCAGTAGGAAGCCTCTCCTCTGACACCTAAAGTGCTTTTAATAGCGTTTCTTTTTGTTGCGGCAGATTGCACATTCCAAATAATGAGATGTTTGCCCTTACTTTTTTTATATCCTCCATAACTTCATAGTCCATCTGATGTTCCGTGAGCTTTGGTTTAGCATTTTTTATTTTTTCTTCATTGGGTTGATCAAACATGTTGGTCTGCCCCGGACTTTGACTGGTGATGGAAAATCCCGGAATTCTATTAGTTGATGCGTTGTTATAAAATTTGTTAACATTATTTTGAAGTCTTTTGACCTTCAAGAGCATAAAACTGTTCTCCTTAAGTAACCCCTAGCTTCTTGTTGCTACATTTGTTTCCAGGATGCTCTCATTCTTCAGATCCTTTTCTTCGGTGGCATCGAACAAAGAAACACAGTCCCATAAAAACATGGTCTCATCCTCCTGCTTTTCCACTAATGTATTGCCATATTTTTCTTCTTCATCTTTATCTTCTGTTAATTTAGAATCCAACAGCTGATTGATAACCAACATCATCAAATTTATCCATTGAGGACAATTCTTTTCAGAATGGGGTTGTTGGTGGAAAGTGAAGAAGTTATCCATTCCTACCTCCGTTAGATTCATAGATGTAGGGCCGTGCAGAGGGTTTTGGGGTTGATTGTTGTCTTCTCTTTTCTTGTAATAAGGTTTATAGAACTTATGGGCTTCCTTTTCCTTCTTCAAATCTACTATTCTGTTGGAAATATTTTGCATCATATTTAACATCACCTTAAAATCACGTGACTGCTCCTCTTTAGGTTTAGTAAATAACAAAGCTTTTCCCCCAACATTGTTTTCTCCTAACCGTTCAGGATAATCCTCAATGCTTTCTTTTTCAGCCTCTACCTTCTCTGCTTATTCATAGGTATTTGCTAACCTAGGTTGGGCATTCATTTTGGTAAACATGGCCAACTCAGGCCCCAGAGCTGAGGTATAATATTCAATCAGGACCTTGTTTGAGAGTTTGTTAGTTTCAGAAAAATTCTTAAGATAGACCGCAAATATTTGGGTAAAACTATGCACCTTCTCTTTTCTTTCCTTATTTAAAGAGCATAGTCCTTTCATGAGTGCTGCATGCATCTTTTGGGTTGCATACTTGCTTCTAAAAATCCTTTCAAAGGTATCCCAATCTGGGATACAGTTTGCAGGAAAACCAAAATACCATGATGCTGCTGCGCCTTTAAGAGTGTGTGGGAACAGTCTGCAAACTACATATTCATGCTCCCCAGATCTTAACCCTTCTCTTACCAAATAAAAACTTTTTAAATGGTCATCAACTAGCATCTTCTCGTTTGGATCAAACTTAAGCAGCATCTTCTCAAAGGCTTGAGTCAGGTCATGCAGTGGAGGTGTTAGATTTAAAGGCGACCTGGCTTTCCAAGCAGGTGGAGGGTTAGGTGGGTTGGGCGGTTGATTAGCGTTTATGTCTTCCATGAGTCTAGGAAGAGAGTGAGGTGGTGAATGAAAAGGAGTATGCACTGGGGAACCGTAAGGAGTATCTGGGCCTACTTGATTCAAGGGCTGTATAACTTCCTGTAAGGCTCTTTCTACAAGTTCTTCCAAATCTTCAACCAACACTGAGTCCTCCAATATAAGACGATATTTATTTTTATATTCTCATCTTGGTAATAAAGGGATAATCGGTAATCCTCCAATCTTCTTCACGTATGCCCTAGTGTGTCTTCTTAGATTATTAACAACTTCGTTATCCACAGAATACAAATGTGCTCTACCTTTTCCTTCTGGAATTGGATTATGCAACACACTACCTTCTGAACTGTTACCGGTGGAATAATCTTGGGAAAACGGGTTTCCTCGGCCAGCCATGCATTGGATGCCCTCCTTCTAGCACCAGAAAACTGTTGAGGCCTGGAAAATCACAGGCAACAACAGCAAGGGATTCTCCCTAGTCAACGTTCCCAACTAGCCCGTGACTGTTTGGTGTAGGGAATCCGTCTGGTTTGCGGTCTGGCTACCATAGGTCAAGTAACAAAATAAAAGGTTTTACCGGTTGTGGCCCGGTCCACCGTATATATTTTTGTATTTTTTATTTTTAAGTATGATATGCAAGTGCCTACCTAACATGCATATTGATTGAGAATGCAAGGAGTGTTCACAATGTGATGTGCAGGTTCTTACCTCTCGTCTTAAACTCTCTCACATCTAAATCACACACAACTAGAAAACAAATACTAACTAAGATATCTCTAGAGAGCTAGATATTATTTCATGAGTAATGTAATACTGCTCACATGTTACGGCAAATCATAGACAACTGTTCCTAGAACCAAACACATAAGAATGAATAAGATATACATGACAAGATAGCTCATCAACAGTTAGAACCTCCATTACTCATAATGGAAAATATCACAGAATATAATAGAGAACATTCACGCAAGAACATAGGTTCAGAAAGTTAGAACGTTCTCACAGTTAATGAAACACAGTCGAAAACGAAATAGTTCCCCTTCAACATTGTTCATTTGATCACATTTGAACATTCCACACAGCAGCTTCTCTAACAGGGAAAATTTGCGATTTCTTATTGTAAAATGAAGTAGTTCCTCTTACAAACAATAGTTCACAAGTTTTTCGCAGGGAAAAATCCCTTGTAAACTCTAACTTTCCTATATTTAAAACAAATCAGCCAACCCGTTGGGCGACCCCAACCGTCTGATCTTTGGGCTCCTCAAAACCATCTAATATTACCATTTTGTCTTTTCCGTGAGTACTCATGATTCTCTTCATGCGTTACATTTTCATATTTCAACTTATGAGTACTTAACAAATGGGTTCCATTCGGTAACTGATGAATCTTTCCAAGCCTGGGATTTTGTCACCATCGATTCTGCCTTGTCTTTTCATTTGTCCTTTTTGAGATCTCGTTGATTTCGGTATGAACTGTACCTAACACTGCCTAGCCAACTTTCTGCTACTTTGTCTCCTAGCTATGCCTTCTCGTAGTAGTAATCTGAAAAAATCTCTTGAGTCCGTCTGCAATTAAACGACATTTACCATTAATTAGGACTGCATCTTTTCAATAAAAATACATCAACAAAGAAACTAGTCATCAAAAGAGGCCCTATACTGCGTTCTTGCTATGAAAACCTTAACAAGAACCAAAAACACTATCACCCACATAGGGGTTTAAAAACTCACAAAACGACGGGAAGAGAAAGCTTATCGGCGGCCTAAAACATTAAAACATCGACTCGGTAGTCTCACTCACACCCGCAACAGCGGGTCTCAAACAAGCAATGAGATCTGCGAGACCGTTAATTTTATGAGGGTCGAAAGAGCTAAACCCCAAAATCTGGGCGGAAAAGTTCCCAGTCGGCGAGCGGAAAGACATCAACGTTGAAAAAAAAAAGTGCGTTACACAACCGCAAGGGCAGATGAAGAAAAGACTACAGACACCCCGGTCCAAAGACATCACGGCGAAAACCAGAAAAAGCATCGGCAGGTGGAGCAGTTAGACTGTGGATACCTAGTTCTCTTGGGAGCCCCAAGGGTGAAAAATAAATAAACTACAGCCTATGATCATATAAACAAGTCAAATGATACGACGCGGCATCAGAGAAGTCAAGATCCTCCTGCAGAATGATCATCGTTCAGCTTCCACAATGGAGGCTCCATAAGGGAACATGGCTCCTATACTTTGTTTAAATGGCCTTCGAAATAGTGGCTAGCATGAGAAATAAGCTTCCAAGAACAAAGCATGAAATCGCAGCTCAAAGGGAAAAAAACCAAACTCTAAATTCCGCAACCCATAGCAGTTTCAAACATAAGTAATTTTCCGAAAAGAATGAAGAGAGTTGACCTCAAAATAGTCCAAAATCATAGCAAAACAAAAGGAGTTCATGGATCCAAACGATTCTAGGCAATGCTAAAAATTAACAAAGGGGGTCAAAACTTTGAAAATTTGGGGAAACAGTTGCAGCTGCAACAGAAAGATTAATTATTTGAGCCTTATTATGGTTTAAAGAAAAACATAGCAAAAAATCATAAAAAACTAGGATAAATTTCTATGGTAAAATGGTAAAACTAGGATTATGACCTCGAATGGAAACACTAAGAAAAATAAAATAAAAACCCTAAGATAAATCTGAAAAACAACTATAGAGATAACATCTGGATCTGACTCGGGATAAATCTCTCCTTGTGAGGCTTTAAGAACATCTTGACCTGTGCCTTCTGAAATCTGCTAAAGTCATAATTTCTGTCTTATTGGGATGGAGTCTTATTCATAAAACTTATATGATATATACACTGAATATGTAAAATGACTTTCTACCACTCAATATGTGTGAAATACTTTAGAAAACATCCATTTATAGGACCTGCAACCTCTTCACCATTCAAGCTCGATAAAACAAAAGTATTATTTCCCAAAATATTGATCATTGTAAAAGGTCGTGTCCACAAGTTATCAAACTTTCCATGCTTACCTTTTTCATCCTTTCATGCATCCCACCTGAGAACAAGGTCGCCCACTGCAAAAACATTCTTTTTAACTTTCTTATCAAAACTTTCTTTCACCATTTTCCTATGCATATCGGCTGTATTTTCAATGGCTTCTCTTTCTTGTTGCAACTAGATTATATGAAACATTCTTCTTCTTATATCATCAGGCTCCTCTTTTATTTCCTGCAAAAAATTAATTACCAGGGAAGCTAATTGAACAGGAAACAAAGCATCAACTCCATATACCAACTGAAAAGGGGATGTCCCAATTGACTTCTTTATAGTTAATCTGTCAGCCCAAAGAACAAATTTTAGTTTGGTATCCTAGCTCCTTTTATTTTCAAATAACATTGTCTTAATATTGTTCACAATACTTTTATTACTAGACTCTACTAATCCATTACCCCGTGGGTAATAAGGTGTGGACTGTTTCAAGCTAATGTTATTTTCTTCACAAAAATTCACCACCTTTTTTTATTTGAAGGCTGGGGCATTATCGGTAATTAATTTCCTAGGGAATCCAAATCTACTGAGAATATTTTCTTGAAGTAAATTAATTATAACTTGTTCAATTTCCATCCTTGTGGGGATTTTTTTTAATCTCATAGATCACAGAGGTTTACCAATAATACACATTGAATTATACATACATAATAGACACAACAGACAAGAACACAGTTCTAGAACAACATATTATATTATAGCATGAGGGTCCATACATATACAGAACCGAACCAAGTTCTCATCTGTCTCAACAACCTAATATATATGATTTATAAACATTTAATTATAACTACCTGTTGGTTCCATCAACCAGCATGACCTTATGCAGCCGACCTAATCTCCTAATCATTCGACTGTTCGACTAGTTTGCTCAACGACTAGCTCCTTCAACATCTCCCCCAGGAACAAAATTTTTCTTCATCTCGAAGAAACATGGGAGGTACTCAAAATATGCACTATCTGAGATAGTTACTTTATTGTTTGTTTTCATGGGCTATGTAGTAGGATGGTTGGTCGTTTTTGTATGCATACTTCAACAATTGCTTCCCCAGTAATGGCCAGTTGATGTTGAAATTTTGTCCAACTTTGTACTACTTTCGGGATGTCAATGGTCAATGTTGTGATGCTTTATAAAGTCAACATATTCTCCTGGATGGATAGGTCTACTATACTTTCCATGTCGGGTCCCAAGAATTGATATTTTTCTTTTGCTGCTTCTAGTAATCTTTTCATTTGCGGGTAGATGGTATCTAGTTTATCCAAGTTTGGGAGTGCTTGTTGTACCCACTGGTGTGCTTGTCTTCCTAGTCTCTGTAGTTTGGCTGTCTCCAGTACAATTTGTTAGAATAATCAACCCATAGTTTACCCACTTAGACATTAATTCATTTATTTTTGTCTTATTTGCCTAGTTCATGTGTCCCACCTTGTGCAAGTTGTTAATTGCCTATCCATAGAGGTCAAACTTGCCATATTTGACTCATGTAGTGCTTGGGAAAGCCTTAGGAATCAAATTTGCTTTATTCCTGGCCTCCTAGGCGCCCTTCTTCTTTTTCTGCTTTATTGCCTGCTTTTTCAGTGTTTTAAGGCACATAGGAAAGCAAGACTAGGTGAGGTGAACTAGTTTTTTGTCCTCTTCATCCTCCACTCTTTTCTCCATGAAAAATCATGTATGATCTGCCATTCCAATACTCTTTAGCTTTCCCATGCGCCCTTGCCAATTCATGAGCTCCATGATAGATTTGGGATCAGCTTTTTACACCTATGGGGGATTTGCCTATTTTGAGTAAGCCTGCTTTATGCTAGTTTTGGATGCCTCCTTATGCATTCAACCTCTTGATGTATTCTATATATTCAGAAACCTATGTTATTACAGTGTTGGCTATTGTACACTCAGTTAATATAATTTTGTGTTACAGCTCCATATTCAGTCTCCATTGTTAGCAATTTTGCATGATCAATTGATAATTGTTGTGGGTAAAATTAATCTACTGCTGGCCTGAATTTCTACATGGTATCAGATCCATTGTAGGTTGTTACTCTCCTTCAAAAATTGTTTTGCAAGTTCGACATCAAGACTGGGAGCCTTCTACTGACATCCGGGACAGATTTTCTAAAGCTATGGATTCACAGAAAACTATCTTGACTCCCTTCAACTATTTTGAATGGAAAGCAGAGATGGAGATATTGTTGAGAGTGAAAGGCCTCTACAAGGTGACTATGGCTACAGAAGCAGATCCCAATGCTGCTGCAGAGAAGATCAAATGGCACAATCGAAGAGATGAGGCCTATGGCCTCCTATGTCTCAGTATTTCCCGAGACCTCCTTTTCCATCTCGATGGATTAACTTCATCGGAACATGTATGGGAGAATATTTCTAATATTTTTGGAAAGACAGATGAGATGAGGGGACATCAGATCGAAAATGAGCTGATTTCTTTGAGTCCCAGTAGCTTTGAATCCCTGCAGCTATATTTCTGCAAGTTCAAAGCACTAGTTTTGCAGCTGAAGCAGTGTGGTATCGAAAAGAAATATGATCAGCTCGTATTGGCCATCCTCTCGAAGATAGGACCTAACTACTCAGTATTTGTTTCGACCTTTTATGCCACAAAACTCATAGCTCGAACCTGGAAGATGCCTAGCCTTGCAGATTTCATGGAATCTCTCACACAAGAACAAGACAAGATGGTGATGATGGGCACCATCAAACCATCCAAAGATCAAGATTTGATTGCTGGAGATTCGAGGTTGGATTCAAAAAGAAAAAAGAAAGCTAAAAATCCACCTGAGCAAAGAAGAGACAAGAAGTAGTCTCCAGAGGATCAACAAGGTCCCAAGAAAAATACCCAGAAGAAGAAAAACAAAGGTGAAATGAACAAGTGCTCATACTGTTCGAAGGGCAATCACACTGAAAGCTCTTGTATGAAAAAGCAGATTGATATGCTAACCAATCTACTGGAGAAGAATGGCATCTCCCTTCCAGAAAGCTCAAAGAAGAGAGAAGGAGGATCAAGTTCAGATGACAGAGAGAGAGTTCATGCTCTAGTTGCTGGCACATCAAGCTCACCCAATTTTATCATAGATTCTGGAGCTTCAAGACACATGGTTTCGACTAAGGAGGCCTTCTCCTCACTGGATATGTCAAAAGGACCATCTATTGTATTGGGAGATGACTCTCTCACTGAAAGTAAAGGCAAAGGAAGGATAGATCTTGATCATGGTAATTTCAGCAATGTGCTTTATGTCCTTGGTCTCGCCTCCAACCTCCTATCAGTGTACCAGATGACCCGCACTGCGTCTCCTAAGAAATTCATATTCTCCCCTAATGAAGT